>ML213503.1:2040948-2133666 GCA_004369045.1 Heliocybe sulcata | reverse complement strand
GGTCTCCCTGTTTGGAGGTCCATCACTTCTCTCCTTGTGCGGCCAGCGCTGATCTCCTCAGAGCATCAGATCGTGCTGACTAAGCCGTGAGAACTTTGGGCACACTTGCTAGCCAGTGACAGGTGGTACAGGATGTCACAGCATGTCCTGTAGTCCCGGGCTACAGAGCCTGCTAGCCTTCCGCGCGGCGTACATAGCCTTATAGCCCGAGGCTACGAATGCGTAGCCCCATAGCCCCATAGCCCTTCCCACGACATGAAGTAGGGCTACAGGGCTAGGTCTATCGGGCTACGTAGCCCGGCCGTCAGCCAGCCGTGTGTTCTCGAGCTCTGAGCTTCTTGCATCCATTGAGGCCCACATCTTCCACGGTCAAGCCGTCTGGTGCGTAGGCTGCAGATTATTGTTGAGAGCAGAAACCCCCCCCCCCCCTCTTCCATGGTCGACGCGGACAGTGAGGTCCCTGGCAGATTCAGACACTGGACGTCCGAGCGCAGGCATACTTTAAATCCTGGCAATGCACTTACTACCCGCCAATAGTTGCCGCATCGCTTACTGTTTTCCGCGTCAAAGGAACATATTCGTCTTAACTTGCTCTGCTATAGTATGACCGAGGTAAGAGTCGAATCTGCACGAATACCCGTCAGAGGGCCCTGGCTATTCCACTTGAGATCAGCGGGCTACGCTCACTCCCGTATTGTTGGTTCAGCATGATAATAATATGGGGAGAGCAGTGTGGCTCTTGTAGCCACTGGCCGACAGAAAGTATCCCTGCTCCTTGGATGGCGTCCAATCAGGGCGCGTCTTTATGCAGCACGTGGCCCGCCAGGGCGGGGGATGCGGGGAACGGGAGATTGTCATTGATGGATGGCTATTCCGGATCTTCTGAAGAAACTGATGAGCTCGCCTATTGGCGAGGTAGCCCACACGTGCGTCTGCCAACACCAGGCAGCACAAGCTTGAAGCAAGCCATTTTGGAGTAGCGTTATCTCGGGCGTTTATATAGATAGAGTTCGAGCGGTGGGGGTCTTCTTCACCTCCCGCGCATCGTCATGTCTTTCCAGCAGCAGAAGGCGGATGTTTTGCCGGCGAAGGAGAGCCAAGGCTCGGAGAAGGGGTCCGCCTCTGACCTGGATGAGCCAGCTTCTCTAGAGCAAGCATCCCAGGGTCGTAGCGCTCCTTCCTCCAAGCAGGTCCTGAGCGCCTATTTCACCATAGCCGCAGCGGGATTTGGGCTGATCAGTGATGGGTGTAAGTACCTCGTAGTTGACAATACTTTGTATAGGCGCAATAACCTCATATCCTAGACCAAAACAACCTCATGACGATGTCTAATGTAGGTTGACAAGTCATGCGCACCATTCCCAATTCACCGTTCCCAAACAGGTCGTCTTCAAGCAACTCTACCCCAAGGATTACACCTCCACAGTGTCCACTCGGGTGTCCAATGCTCTTCTTGTCGGTATGTCTGTCGCAAGCCATTGCACGTGATGCGGCCTCATGCGAGTTTACAAGGTGAAATCATTGGACAGGTCTTGGTAGGCCTCATCTGCGATCGTATCGGCAGGAAGGCAGCTCTTGTTGCGACAACGTTGCTCATTGTCATCGGCGCTACACTTGGGACTGCTGCACATGGTGCTCATGGGAGTGTCCAAGGATTGTTCTGGTTTCTCGCTATTGCACGCGGTATTACAGGAGTTGTAAGGCTGCTATTATCCTCTAAATGATCTTAATCTGATGAAATGGCAGGGTGTTGGTGGCGAGTATCCTGCGTCGTCAACCAGCGCGAGCGAATCCGCGAATGAGACGATGATCAAGAATCGTGGTCCAGGTAACTACCTCCTCTTTCAAGAACTCTCGGCTCGTTCTGACCGATAATCAGTATTCATTATGGTCACGAACTTTGTTCTCAGTGTAAGTCCCAATGCAATACTAGCGATGCACAGTTAATAAAACCAACAATTGCAGTTCGGCGGACCGCTTGCTGTGGCAATCTTCTTGATTGTGCTATCGGCTGCTGGAGAAAACCACCTTCCTACTGTCTGGCGTGTTTGCTTCGGCATTGGTATTGTCCTACCATTGACTGTGTTCGTCTTCCGTATGCGGATGTTGAGCTCGCAATTGTTCCGCAAGGGCGCGATCAAGAGTGGGTAGTCACAATGTCGCTTAGTCTCCTCCTCTAAACCTTACCATAGGGCGTGTCCCTTATTGGCTCACGATTAAGCGGTACTGGAGGGCGCTGATCGGGACATGCGGCGCCTGGTAAGCCAAAAGCATGAATAGTGCAACTTACACTGACATTAATCTTGCAGGTTCCTGTATGACTTTGTAAGTAGCGATAGTCTCAGTGGGACATACACGAGTAACGTAACTGATTATTTACTAGGTCACGTTCCCTAACGGAGTGTTCTCTGGTACAATCATCTCAAGCGTTATTCACGATGGGTCGATCAAGGCGACGGCGGAATGGCAGCTTTTGCTGGGAGCTATCGCATTGCCAGGTGTGGTCATTGGCGCTGCTCTATGCAACCCGTTGGGCAGACGTAACACGGTCAGCCTGATTCTCTGCTCAAGGATGGGCTGACTCATACTTCGGGAGCTAGATGATTCTTGGGTTCTCCGGATACCTCGTGTTCGGTTTGATCATTGGGCTGAGTTACGACAAGATCACCAAAATCATCCCGCTCTTCGTAATTTTGTAGGTCCAATTTAGTATGTAGAGCTCTTTCCATGCTTACACCTCCCCCTAGCTACGGCTTAATGCAGTCGTCTGGCAATCTCGTAAGTGTTAGCCGGCCACGACGACAAATGATAGCTCAAGAATTCCTAGGGTCCCGGTGATATGCTCGGTCTTGTCAGCGCCGAGTAAGTACTCTCGCCTCTCACTCGATCCTGACACTCAACTCTGCATGTAAGGTCTTTCGCGACCCCCGTGAGAGGAACGTGCTATGGTCTCTCCGCAGCGATAGGAAAGACAGGCGCTGCCATTGGCACACAAGCCTTTACTCCCATTCAAAATAATCTTGGCAAGAAGTAAAACTCCGTCTACCTCATCCATGCCGAACTATCTGACCACCTTGCCACAACAGGTGGACATTCATTATTGCTGCTATATGTGGAGTCACTGGTATTTTGGTCACTTACTTCTTCGTTCCCGATATGACGGGGAAAGACTTGGCTGAAGAAGATGCTAACTTCATGCAGTATCTTGTTGATAATGGATGGGAAGGCGAGGTGGGCGAGGATGATGACAAGGGATTGATTGCAGATGTCTACGAGAGTAAATTCACTCCGGAGAAGGAATTGTGATAACACCCTTGTACATGTATCATACCATTGCACGACTCTTCACGATGGACTCTGCTAATTTTGCTGCTTCATTTCTTGTTATCCTTTGTCCAATGCAATTTCGCTGTATGTGGCTACGCCGCTACGGAGTGACTATGCAGCAATCACGTGCTGCGTCGCGAGCTATATACCGAAGAAATAATTTAGACCTTAAAGAGAAATTGCATGTCGAGTGCTCTCCTCTGCCGGGCTGCTAGAACGCGGGTCTCCTGCTCGTATAGACTCCATGGCTGCTGTGCTCGAGCATATACTGCGGCCTCTGCACCACTGCTTCCGGAGACCTCCAACGATGCAGGTGCAGACCAGTTGGACCTCGTAGCCGGTCCTAGCTCTGTATCATTGGACGTCTATGAAGAGACATCTGCGGCAAAACCGCAAAAAAAGGCTCGAAAACCCAAGGGTTCAAGCGGGAAAACTAAGAAACCGAAGGAGACTAAGAAGAAAGCTGAACCAGTAGAGGTTGTACCGTTGACAAGGAGCAGTCGGACAGTGCTGGATTCTGACGAAGATGAAATGCGGCTTAGCGGGATGGTACTGCCCCAACAAGCTCCCCCCACCCTTGACGACCTCGAGAGCTTTCGACCTAAGACGAAAATCGACCCGGACTATGCCAAGTACCCTCTCGTGTACAACAAGCTCACGGATTCTCTCAACCGGGCGTTCTCAAAGCTGCAGCTGGTCGATCTTGCAGAGATGTGCAACTTAAATGTTGCCAAATTCACTAAGCCGGAGATTATTGAGACTATCCTTGAACGACAATGGAAGTTGCCGACTCTGGCGGAGGTGGAGAAGCGGAAGCGGGATAGATCTGAAGTGGTGGCCCGGTGTAGGTGCTTTGTCGTTCCTATGTGTGCCTTCTACAGCTCAACTGCCTGAAACCAGCATTCCTTTTGGATGCACCACAGTTGTTCCATATTTTAGGGAAAAGTACGTAGGTCCTTCACTTCATGTCATTCCTGCGCCGCGACTTACGAATCTCCTGAAGACGGTGCCAACCTACTGCAGATATCTGTCGAATTCAACGTACACGTCTCTGTAACCTCTAATCCGCTTGCTCTGAGGGTCGAAGGGCTACTGGGGTCCATGCGCGGAGTTAGTGAAAGGATTAAAGCGTTACTGAAGGTAACGGCGTCTTATCCTCAATGTAACCCGTAACTGAATCATGTGGTATTCAGGGCATAGTTACAGAGAGCGTCGAGCTTCCTTCAGGAGAAGACGTTCCCCGTGAACAGCTGCAAGGGCTGTCTCGTGAAGCTAATGTGTTCATAACAAACGATGGCATCAAAAAAGGCAAGGTATGCAACATTGTCTACCGTATAACTCGCTTGCATTCGATTGTCGCCGTGCCCAGGTGCACATACACGCGAAGAATCTTGATGGCCTGAGGGCGGCTAAGCGATTAATCATCCGGAACGACTTCTCTGTAAGCCATGTCCTCTCCACTGTCCCCGGTATCTAACTAGGCTGTGACGGTAGGGGCGAGCATCTCACCCGAGACCGCTGTTGTGTTCTCTCACACATCGACCGCAAGAGCTAGGAGGTAGCACGCCACAGTTCCCGCGCTCCTACGCGATGTATCCTTCTATATCTTTGCAACCCTTGCCCACAGGCGTCAGCTCTACGGGAGTCTTTCGTATTCGTCAGGTCGGTTCATGGTTATCTCCCGACGCCTCAGACGATCCAGGCGATCCAGGATCCTCGATTGCTTGGAGGGACCGCTTGTGGGATGTCCACGGGTAAATAGCCATCAGTATTGCTCGCAGTTCCTACTCAGATCCTAGTTAGCAATCCGAAAGATATGAAGAGTTCCCTTCTGGAGCGTACAACTCGCCAAATCGCGCCCAATGAGGGGTCGACAAAGACAATCACTGCGCGGTAAGCCCCCGTCGTGACTGTTGGAGTAGCTACCTAGGCTAATGCGATGCGTAGCATTGGACACGTACTTCTAGCCCCCAATACTCCTGACAGGAGTGTTAGCTTAACGCCACCCGTGCAAGGGCAGTTACCCATTATTCGGCTATTGGAATGGGTGGCTAAGAGTCACCCCAAAACTACGTTCATGCCGAGGTAATTGTCCAAGTCAAATTGCACTTGCCCCAGCCCCTCATCACTCACTCGGCTTTACACTCAGCGTTCCCCCGTCTGTAATGAGCGGGAAGACCAAGCGGGGACCGCTGAAGCATCGTCTCGTTTACCGGAACACGCGGGATCGCGACGCACCATCCTCCGAAGCCAGCGCAGTCCTCATATTTGAGGCGATCATTCCCGACCCAGTCGTCGTTCTCCCTTCCCCCAGCGCGTCCCGCGAGGGCGACATGGGTGCAATCTCCAAAGGTGAGGTATTAGGAAGTTGCGTCGTGGATGTACTTGACGTTCAATTCAGAGGGTATCTTGCCTGAATCCGCCCGGATTCGATACGGGACGGAATCCTCCGTTGACCTCTTGTTGCCCGACAAGTACGTCGAATGCATGATTTTTGTTGTAGCATATACTAAGCTGGGCTTCTATAGGCGATATGACCTTCGGCTGTCAGCGACTGACCTCCTAGACACTGCCGAGGATGCGTGGCCTACGTTGCTGAAGCAATACTCTAGCGAACTTCGTGCCTAGTAAGTCGTCTTCTCACATGCAAATGGGCAGACCTGATCTGGGTATCGTGTAGTCAAGGAAATGGGTGGGAGTGGGAGGTCCAACCGGAGGCTCCTATTCACTTCCGGTACAAGGACAGCGAATTCGTCCTAGAGAGCAACACGAACTTCTTCGAGAGCCGCGAGGTGGGGATGAACAATGCGAAAACCAATGTCCTTATCGAGAGCGTTCTCGATCTCGAAGGCAAGCGGAAGACTACGGACTGCAAGGTGCAGTTTGTTGCTCCGCAGTCTAATGAGGATTGGGAGGATTTCTTCGCAGTATGCGACTCTTTCACAGATGGGAACCGGCTTGCAGACTATTAAGCTTTCCCGAGCACCTGGTTCTGATTACAGTAATGCAGAACCCTTGCTGCCTATGGTACATTGGCTGATCCCAGCATACAATGTAAAATAAAGTGCCGCTCGACAAGCACTAACAACCACTGAGAGCGCTGGTACACTACGTACGCTTTCTCTTCTTGTTGGCTTTTTCCCGTCGCTTGTGTGCCCGCACCTGTAAGTGAAAGAGTTAGAGATGAACGATTCAAGAACCAGCGAACCCAAGACTCGCCTCTTTCTTCATTCGGGAGTCTACCATAGTGTAGCGGCCCTTCACGCCTTTCGGTCGACCCTTTATACCCTTGTGAGCACCCTTCGCCACCACGACCTTCAATTCCTTCTTCTTCTTATTGGTCGACATCCCCTTCTTCATGACCTTCTCGATCTGCTGTGCCTTCTCTCTTTCCGTCATGTCCACGGTCTGGTTGACGCCCTCGGCTTTTTTCATCGCCTTGGCAAGCTGCTGCGCTGCTTTCATCTTCTTCCGCGCTTTAGCTTCGGCCACCTTCTTGATGGGACGAGCGTCGAGAGCGCGCATCTTCGCACGCAGAGCATCGACTGCCTCCTTCGTGATTGGAATATTCGCCTTGTAGTGCTGAGCCTCGTCGTCCAGGAACCAGGAAGGCAGACCATCCTTGGCGTTAAGGGAATACCGGTTGAAGCCGTCGTTAAGGAGGTCTGTCTTGGTCTTCTGACGATTGACGAGCTGCTGGGCTAGCGTCATAGCCTCTGCAGTCAAGAGCCCTTGCTCTGAGGACATGACACCATGTCAGGAAGGGGAGTCACCGGAGACCAGTGTCGTCGAAACTAACCTTGTATCATTCTCTGCCGTGGGGCGTCTTCGTCCTCATCCTCGACATCCCAGGCAACGTCGTCCTGTTCTTGAGGCACAACTTCGAAGTCGTCATCCTGAAAGAATAAATGAGCGTCATGTGTAGGTCACGACAAGAGACGGATAGTCACAGATTGCGCATTGTCCTCTCTGGCATCTGCATCAACCTCCATCGCATCGTCATTATCTTCCTGCGCACTCTCCGCTTCATCATCGTCCTCCAGATCACCCAAGTCGTCCATCCCGGCGAAGACGTCTCGACTGAACCACAGCTCGGCGCTGCGGCTCGTCTTGGGGCCTTCAAGGTCGGTCACGAGCTTGCGCCTCTTCTGCCCTTTATCCGCCGCGACAGTGCCACGTTCAAGACGTTGACGTTTCCGAGCAGGAGAAGCAGTAGGAGCATCGCCTTCATCCGATTCTGATTCCTCGTCCGAGTCAGAGCCCATACCCGCCTTGGCCTCCTCCATCTTATCCCACCCGCCCTCACTACCGCTCTCACTCTCCTCATCCGAATCCTTCGCAGCCTTGATCCCACCCCACTCCTCATCCCTCTCCTTGTTCTTCTTCCTCTCCTGCTTCACCTTGTACTTGGCATCCCGCTCTTTCAGCCTCTCCTGGTACGCATCATACAATCCATCCAGCTCCGCCTCGAGCCCTGACACCTTACGTGCTTGCTCCTCCTCTTCATCGAGAATGTCCACGTCGTTCTCATCTTCTTCGTTTCCCCCGTCATCATCGGACCCTTCGGGAGAAGACAAGTCAATGAGCTCTCCGCCCTGCCTGCGCAGCCGCTTCTCGGTGTCTGCCAAGTCGAACATATCCTCCTGGCCAAGGCTCAAGGTAGGGTCGTTTTGCTCCAGACCAATGTCCATGGGCGCGGTCATCTGCAACTGCATACGCTGGATGGCGCGTTGTTTCACCTCGTTGGCACGGCGCTTGGCCCGTTTGTTGCGCGCGCTTGTCTCTGCCTGGATCCTGTCGAACTACGGGAAAGTGTGAGAGTGATACCTAGTTGCGGATGAGAGCAGTTTACCTCTTGCTGGATTTGCTCCTCTTCGTCGACTACCTCAGTGACTTCCACGACCTCCGTGAGCTCTTCAGTCTCTTTGGTCTTGACGTCCAGGCCAATCTAGGTGGTTGAATAAAGGTGAGTGCGTTCTTATACGCAACCTCGCGCATACACTGACCTCTTCACGGAGAGCAGTGCGCCACTTCATGAGCGCCTTGAAGTCACCTTTGCCCAGCACTTTCAAATCCTCGCAGTTGGCACGGATTTCGGCAGTAGTGCTCTCAAACTTCAACCACCTAACGATGCGCGTGATGAGAGTTGGGCGACGGAGAATGTAGGACAAAGACTTACTCCTTCTCCTCCTCAGTCTCGAAAGCAATCTTGTTGGCGCTTCCGAGAAGAGCTACTGGGTCCGCACAGCGGATAAACTCCTCCGCTCCGATCTTCTTGAAAAGGGTATAGTCACCCTCCTCGTAACCATCACGTTTTCTGCGCTTCTTCTCCGGCTGGAAGACGTTTGCGTGGGTATTATTCGCGGATGTGCCCTTGTCGACAGCTGAAGCGGACGCAGATAGTTCCTTGAATACGTGTTTTGGATCAAGGAACTTCGGATCGATGTGCTTGGGAGCAAGGAATTCACGGCAGACGACGAAGATTTCGGCAGAGACGTTTCTACAATCAAGAATTAGCACGGCAATATTAGCTAGTGACGGACTACACGTACCTGGATGATGGAGGTTTGGTAGCCTCTACCTTCCCGAACAACTGGCTAAACACCCAGATGAGGTTGTTGTAGTCCACACTCCGGAAGACCTTAGTCACGAAAGTACCGCCTTTCGCGAGGAACTCCACCGCCAACTTCAGGCTCATCAACACCAGTTCGGACTGCGAGTATGCATCCTGGACCCACGCCGTACCGACGTTCGGGGCACCGTCGTGTAATACGACATCCGCTTTCCAGTCCTTCACTTCCGAGCGGATAAGATTCCGACACTGCGGGGTGGTGATGTCTGCAGCGAAGGTGGTAACTCTTGGTATGGGTTTGATGGGTACCAAATCAACTCCTGTGATGGTATTAAATACCGAGTCTTCGCGACGTAGACTGTAGTCTGTACTAACCGACAATGACGCTGTTAACTGGCATGTACTTGCTCGCAACTTGCAGCCAACCACCCGGTGCCGCGCAAAGATCGATGGTACATCTTGCAGATTCTAGAAACGAGTACTTTTTGTTGAGTTGGATGAGCTTGAAGGCTGAACGGGCGCGGTAGCCTTGCTCTCTGCGGGTGCCATTAGCGAAAGCTCCAGGAGCTACCACTTCCAATTACTTACTTTGCGAGCTTATAGTATTTGTCCAAGCGACCTTTTCCCGTCTTTTTCTGCGCCTTGCCCATGATGGCGGACGTGCTACAGCAAAGGCGAGCAGCAAGGGTATAAGAGAGATCGAGCTTGAATTCTATTTTTGGATCAATAATTTGAGAGGTTGCTTGCTCGTATTTACAACGCCACCGGCAACTCTCCTGTCGCCCGGCGCCTTCTCGGGGCTGCGACCTGCTGCGACTTTCATCTCCATCGCCTTGTGCTCAAGCTCGAAGAGCAGAATGTCGTCTACACCACTGCTCCCCAGAGTGAATGCATGGCCAAATTCCAAGTTCCTCTGGCGTGCCGGTGCCATAATGGCGGCAACTGGCGCTCTCGCCGGTGCATTCGGCGCCCATGGACTGAAGCGTAGACCTGGCATAACTGCTGACCAGATTCACGCATGGGAGACTGCGGCACACTATTCGGTACGTTGATAGTTAAGGGTCTTAAATGCCATTATCCCCAGTCCGCCACTCTAGTTCCTGCTCCAATTGTTGCTACCTACACACAGTATTCCGTTAGCTGACAAGTCATACGTAGATATTCAATGGGCTCTCTTTGTTGCTTGTCTCTCTTCATCCTCGATTCTCAATCCATAAGTTCGCTGGCCCAGCTATCATGGTCGGCGGCTTGGTCTTCTCTGGCAGTATCGTCACTCTCATACTTAACCGCGAGAGGTCTGTGTCCCATGCTTGGTATAGACAGGCAGTTGCTTGAATTGCTAACGAAACCCTAATACCTCTGCTCAGGTTCAGATGGCTGGGTCCCATCACGCCCCTCGGCGGCAGTATTATGATTGCAGGGTGAGTGGGCACTTCTATCCCGTCTCAGAAATACTCACCTTGAAGCCCGGTCAACGAAGATACCTGGCCTTGGCTCTTTAAGTTCTTCTGAACGTCTATCTTGCTTAGATGTAGAATCCCCTGTAGTCAGTCGTCTTCTACTTATGTTGTATCATGCGGTTGTTGCACAATTCATCGCGAACGCTGTATTATTTGGATCGCAGGCTCATGCACAAACGGTTCACGAAACTCAGCGCGTCCGTTGGTTTTCCCTCGCGCCGGACCTCGGGCCAGGACACCGAAGCGCGACGCGTGGATCACATGATCAGACGCGCAACGCGCGCAGCACATGACAAGCGCGAGACGCGTCAGCGGAGTTTAAAACACGATCTGCAATTTAGATATGGTTCCGTGTCAACTCTTGGCCCGCCTTTTCCATCTCCCCCATCAAGGTTCGTCCCGACTACGCGACGCCGCCTATACCGGCCATCTCAGATACAGCGTAGCCATCACATCGTCCTCCCTACGGTCTGCTCTTGGTTCTATAGCTCCTTGATTGCTCCCTTTTAGCCTCATCGTCGAAAACGTCGGTAATTTTTCATCATCACCCCTCAGATACAATTACTGAAGTCATCAATTCCTTGATATACAGAAACACATCGTATATAGCACTCACAACGACACACATGATGTCTGGCGCACGTCAGGTCCCCTCGTCAGCGTCGTTCTCCGGTTTTCTGTCGGCGCTCGCCGACAGACCACCAAAGCGGCGCATCACAAGCACTAAAGACCTACAATTCAGTCCTGCTGCGACTTCCTTCAGACCAAAGCTGTTTGGTCCTGACCCTCCGAGTATGGCGAGGGTAGCAGCCCCCGTTCGTAGCAACAACATCATGCCGCCCCCAATGGATCCCTCTCTCAATGACCCCAACGTCATTTTCATCCACCCTCCTTTCAAATCCTTCCCTGATTCTCACCTGTACCCAGAAGGGCTCACCTACAATCTGATGGCCTCGAACCCCGACTGGTTCCTTGATCCCACTGACTTCTACTCCGAGCACAACCACAACTCCGATGCGATACTTTACCCTTCTGACTTGGAACCTCCTCGCGGCTGGTGTCCTGCACTCAAGAAGGAGCTTAGAGAGCGAGGTGCAGAAGGCTGGCCTGAGGGAGAGGAGCCCCGGCTCCGGTGCACCTTCTGCAGGCGCACGTATGCTGGAGTCAATGCTAAGAGCATGTGGAGGCGCCACGTATACGAGAAGCACAAAATCGCCATGGCCAACCGACGGGAGAATGCCGAGCGCGGCCGTGGACGGCCACCGACAAGTAGGCCTTAGTTCCTTCCCTCGTAACCAGAAACTTACATGGCATGATGTAGAGGATACCAAGTCGAGGTCTGATAAGAGATCCTCCAATGACAAAGAAAATCTTACCTTCGTCAAGAGTCCCGCTTTCCTCGCGTCGGCCGGAGGAGCGAAGTATGCATGGCCCTCGTCTCAGCGTAGAGCAGACCCTACCATGTCCGAGGGAAGCAGTTCTAGCAGCTCGTCAGACAGTTCGGATGGAGAGGAGACGCCCGCAGACGCGAACGTCGACGGCATCTCTTCTTCCAATGAGCATTCAAAGTCACCTGAACTACACCCTTATGGAGCTTCCATCAGCGCAACCCAACACATCGTCCGACCTGAAACACCCCCACTCACGCCGCGCAAGTCACTGCAAGCCATCGAGCTGTCTCCCTACGAGAAAATCGAACTCTCCCCGTATGATCCTCTGGCAGAACCGTCGTTCCGTCAGTCTCCCGGGATGATGCCGCCCGCTCAGCCCTGGAGGTTCAATAGCCCTAGTCACCCGCTCTACGGGAAGGCAGGCGAAGTCAGCTTGAGCATGGTCGTCTCCGAAGCAACGCGTGTCTCGATGGCGTTGGACAGTAGTCCTGCTCAGCCTGCCGGTCTTACCGGAAAGGACGCCCTGGGCCTTGCAACTCCTGAATATCCACGCCTTCGGCCTGACTTTCAGCTTCGGAGTCCCATGAGATTCTTCAAGCCAACACCACGAAGGCTCTTTGTCGCGGGTACTACGTCTGACCTCGACTCGAAGCAAGTCGGCTTCTCAAACACGCGATACCTGTTCGACGAGGAACAGCTGCTGGGTCGGCCCCTTGAACCGGAGTGGTGGACCGGCGACGATCCGATCCTGTCGCTGTCGATGTACCAGCCACTGTCGTTAAAGGAGCGTCTTGAGGTGCACTCACCACCCTCCTCGAGTCCCGAGGCTGAGAGCCCCGTCCTCCGAAGCACTGATGTACTCGATCTCAGCGCTGAGAGCAACAGCAGTGGATCGCTGGTGGGGTTGGGTATTGGTCTGATGGAGCCGTTCTCGCTGGAAGGCGACTCCTTCGAGAATGACGAGGATCTGGATATAGGAGAGATATATTCGTCCGCCAAGAAATCGAAATCTAAGCCGTCCCCTGCGGGTACCTGGTCCGTACCGCAGGAGTTCATGGCTGGACCAGATGACCACGAGATTTACGAGTCCACGAGAGCCTTCAAGAGGCGAAGAACTTCATCAGCCTAATCGCATCATACGAGTTATTGTCGCTAATCGTCCGGTGACGGTTCCTTTCCCGCGCCGGCTGGGACTGCCGAGGGATAGCGACCCGCTTGGACCATCCACATTCCCGTGCGCTATCGTTTTGTCCATCCGTTTTGCCGCTCTGTCTGTTATTGTCTGCTGTCTCGCTTTCAACCTCCACAACCACTGTATCAAGTTTCGTCTCTCTCTGTGCGTTCTCCTGCCTGCCTCCTTGTACATCTATGCCCGCGTCTCTCCCAAAATCTCTTTCTTTTCCTCCATGTCAGTCTATGCTCTTCCCCTCCGTCACACCTCATGTCCATGCCTACCTTTCCGTGGTTCGTGACTATTCCGTGGGCTATTATTGGTGATCATCTTCTTGGCCACCAGGCTGATTCATTTCCTATGACTCTCTACATTCCATCAACGTCTACTTACCTGACGGACTATCTTCTGTATTTCGAATGAGTGTAGTAGTATTTCTCTATAGACCCGTATTTGTCAATGAGTCGGTGGTGACGACCAGCTGCAACCAGGCCGAGGGATAGGCATCTCCTTGGCTACACGTCAGACCAATATCGTTCGATCAGGACGTTCGGCGAAGAATGTGCATTGTCAAGAGGAGGACTTATCCGCTACCCAAAGCGGAGCTTGGTGAAGCTGGTTGTAAACTGGCCTGTATGAAAGGTAGCCCAGTACACTCTATATCGCTCTGTAAAATGTTTGTCCAGGCTGGAGAGTGATGTAACGAAACATACACCGTGGGAAGTGCATCCGGAGGACCTGTCGGGGACGCGCCTGCCGTTCTCGGGAGGAACTCCTGCAAGCATCACTGGCCATCAGTACAGCCGACTCTGGGCATAGACGTTCATCACTACTGCTTTAGCAAGGCCACGCCTGTTACGACTATTCCTCTGCAGCTTCGTTACGTGTCCTCGTAATCATCGCAACGCCGCAGGTAAATCCCTCCTCTCCGTTCTGACCAGCAGAAACAGGGGATTTCTCACTATTGTCTCCCGCTTCCGTCTCGCTTCTCGCCGCGCTTCACCCTGGCGTCGATACGTACCTCACAGACGACGCCAGCTTACGCCCGGTCAGGACCTCTCTCGTGAAACGCTACTCTATCGCAAGGCTCCAAGATGCAGGCTATCAAATGTTGGTGGTGCGATTCCCCGAGGCGTAGAGAGGGTTACTGAGAATCATTATCAGGTGTTGTTGTCGGAGATGGTGCTGTCGGAAAGGCATGTCGCACACTCGCTTTTGTTGCTACCGTGTGCAGTAACTGATAGATATACCTTGGTTGCTAGACCTGTCTCCTCATCTCGTATACCACGAATGCCTTCCCTGTACGCTTCTTTCTTATCAATTGAGAACCTAGGTGCTGACG
The DNA here is from genome assembly GCA_004369045.1 of Heliocybe sulcata. Classification (NCBI taxonomy): domain Eukaryota; kingdom Fungi; phylum Basidiomycota; class Agaricomycetes; order Gloeophyllales; family Gloeophyllaceae; genus Heliocybe; species Heliocybe sulcata. The sequence continues at coordinate 2,119,403 of ML213503.1, read as the reverse complement.
AAATGTTATAGGGAGAGTACATTCCAACTGGTGAGTGTGTTCCTATGCGAAACAGTCGCGCTCTCTGACCCAGACCTATGTAGTCTTTGACAACTACTCCGCCAATGTAATGGTGGATGGGAAGACCATTTCCCTTGGTCTGTGGGATACCGCTGGCCAAGAAGACTACGACAGACTTCGGCCCTTGTCTTACCCTCAGACTGACGTCTTCTTGATCTGCTTCTCTCTCGTGAGTCCGCCCAGTTTTGAGAACGTACGGACCAAGGTATGTGTTCCGACGTCTGCGGCAGTTTGCTGTCTCTCATTTACATGGACGATCGTTGTCCGGTCTAGTGGCATCCCGAGATCTCTCACCATGCGCCCCAAACATCAATAGTCTTGGTAGGAACGAAGCTTGACTTGCGCGAGGATCCTGCCACGATTGAGAAGCTCAGGGAGAGGTATGTAGTCTGTTCACGGTCATGGTTTAACCCCTCTAACGACCTGTTTCAGGCGTATGGCACCCATCCAGTACTCGCAGGGTGTTGCCATGGCGAGAGACGTTGGAGCTGTGAAGTACCTCGAATGTTCGGCTTTGACCCAGAAGGGTCTGAAGACAGTCTTCGATGAAGCTATTCGGGCCGTCTGTGCGTTGATATTTTTGATTCTACTATCATTGTGAGAAGTGCTGATCGATGGCACCAGTAAACCCGCCACCTCGGGAGAAAAAGTCGACGAAGAAGGGATGCATCATCGCTTGATACGGTTTATATCGGTCTTAGCATAGAACGTAACGCCTACGTGTCTCCAGCCGGGATCGACGTCTTTCACGATTATCATGCCCTTCAAACAACCTTGCATTCCATCCGGACGGATACTACATAAAGTCCTTTTGCCCAGATCGCCTGGTTTCACATATCCCCGTCTCTTGGATTGCCTCTATATTGTTGTTTCATTTTATATTGTTGCTTAGTTTGTTCTAGCGCCCTACGAGCTACAACGAATTTCAGGATACCACGCCGCATCTATGATCAATGAACGCTCCCACTCCAATTAACCATTGCCTCAACCCGAAATAGAGTGTTCGCGCACATTATTATGCAAGGCCTGTTCGGTGCAGCCGCCGTCTCGCAGTCGTTGGGGAATTTACGGCTCGTTTGACAGAGGAGTTCAGCGATGTGATCCATTGCGGCTGGACAGGAACAGGCTGTTCCGAAGAGCCCAGGCCGGCGCTGCACGGAAGTGGACAGGTACGGTTTATATATGGCAATTTCCCAGAGATCACTTTGCACGGGTCAGACGCGATGTATCGAAGGGGGCGGCGTCGCACTCCTTTGCAACTGTCTTGCTTCCGCACCTACGCTCCTTGCTCACATTCGTTTGGCCTTGGTATCCGCTCGTACTTTCACTCTTTCAAGTACGAAGCAGCTTGCCCCATCTCCCTGCGTGCGGTTGCAGCTTCGATCCGTGGAATCTGTTCAGACAGAAATATCGACTGTCGACGCTTTCCCAGTTACAAGTGAGAGGAGGATCGACCTTGAGCGCTTGAGCCTTTAGTGGGCCACGTTATGTCTGCTGTCGTCCTCCGGTTTGTCCAGTGCCCTTGATCTTACATGCCAGTATGCCTATCCAATGACTTTGTATCATGGCTGTTGTGTCTGATGCCATCTTGATTCATCAGTCATGCAGTACGAATGGCCGTCACAGGAGAGCCAGAGTTCCCCCGGTTCGCAGCGCGGCCATCGGTCGGCGGCGTCGCTCACCACGAACGCCTCAGGTGTGGCAGACAGTACACTGAGCTTCGCTTCGTACGCTACGGGTGAGGAACCTCTGCGGCTTTCCCAATTTCCCCGTCCTCCGTCTTCGGTGCCATCGTCACCTGGCGGGACGCTACGCACGATGACACCTGTCCCCGCTGGGCGCGCTCTTGACATGCCTGTCGTATATCCCCTGACTCTCCGGAGGAATGAGATTACACATGACTACACGGATACAGCAGGACCCCCCAGCTATAACTTGCACCAGCGAGATACGCAGATTTTATCCTCGGGCCCTGCTCCTCCCCTCACCTCCAGACCGTCCCGCCGCCTTCCCGTTCCTCCCAGTCCCAGTCCGACAACGCCCCGCGCACTGTCTCCCCGTTGGCACGAAGGCTCATCTGCCATCATAGTAGACCCTAACGAAGAACGCCTTCTCTCGACATCGGCAATCACGCATCTACTATCGGAGACGGAATCCTCCTCCTCAGATAGTGCTATCGACGTCCCGTACGATCTCCAAGTCCCCACCGGTAGACCTACGGCCTCGTCCTCTGGGCACAGTGATAGCCAGAGCGGTATTACAGAAGAATCTCAAATGACATATCCTCCGCCCCAAAGGCAGACCGCGTATTCGGCGAATCGCTCCCTGCCGAGATTGGTCTCCGTGTCCTCTCTTGGCCAGAACTCGCGGATCTTTTCGCAAGGACCAGGGGAGGCTAATATGCTCGCTTATGCATCCAATTACACGCTCCAAGACGCTGCAGGGTCTACAGTGGCTCTTATGGGACATGAAGACATGTCTACCCGGAGTAGTGCATTTGCAGGCACCATCTCGGATCACCGTCAGTCCACGACAAGCAGTACGACGCCTCTGAATCCTGGATTCGGTCGTATGGCCAGCAGAGGCACGGACTATGATGAGCGCAGACTGGATATCCCGGAGGACGTCGCGGGTCCCTCATCGATGGCCTACAGCCCTCCTCTACCATCTAGCGCAGGGACAGCCACTCCGCAAAAGATTAGCCACCGTAGCCGGCAGTCCTTCCACTCCACCAAGACGACCAAAAGTTACGTGTCATCCTTGATCAGCAAAATATCCTCGACGGGTGCCAGGTCGGTCAGGCACGCATGGAGAAGGGCCAAGCCGTTGCCGCCGGTACCCATGTTGCCTGGTCATACCATTGCACAGGAACGGGAATGGAAGAAATTAGAGGAGTCATTGCCTCTGCCTGACCTACTGAACCGAGCTGGCGCGCTCTCCTCTATGCTAGAGAAAGGGCATCGTCCTCATCGGAGCGAATCGTCTTTACCGAGACGGCCAAGTCAGTACGTGGACGATTCCCCGCCTGCCGTGGCAGCCGGGGAGTGGACAATGGACGCGAGTCTGGAGGACTCGGACCAGGGAGCTCGAGCCACCGGGTTTTGGCCTATGAGTCGCAGTAGGAAACATCACCGCAGTCGTACGGCTGATCAGGGACATCTACATTCAAGTATGGATAGTCCCAAATTGCACGGCGTACGGACTCCGAAGAAAACCAACTTCCGGCTGCTGGTAATGGCTGGACTTGTTCTGGTCATTGCCGCGATTGTAGGAACAGTGGCTGGAGTTTTGCACCATCAACAGTCGTCCACGCCTGATTGCCCCGGTAATGCCACCGGTGTCCACTGCCAGCTCGGTAAGTTTCTTGTCTGGTGCGTCGTCCTTAACTCTAATGCAACATTAGATGCTTCGTGTGTCTGTGCATCAAGCCAGGCAGGCCAATGCAACAGAGTCGCTTCAGCCTTTGTGTCACTCCTGCCCACACTGGGGAGCAATTTCAATGCCAACTATACTACGAGCTCCTTGTATAGTGCAATCTGGCAAACCCAGGGTGATGTGGCCGGCACGAACTGTGCGTCACAGGCGAACCTCATAGATGTTGGTTCTGCCCTGGATGTTCTGAAGGTACCCAATCGGACGTCTTGGGCGCATTCCGCGCTCCTATGGACCCTCATCGAATCTGAGAACGTTACGAGCGTGAATGCTATGCGCACATTCATTCAGAGCGCTCCCTGGAGCTCTCTTGGCGAGACCGATGGGCCGGTTTCAGACACGTCTTCGAAATTCTCTGCCAAATTCTCTGGTTATGTCTTCGACTTCGCCGCGCAGACTGTCACCGCTCCCAATGTGTCCTTCATTAACATCGGGCAGCCAAGCAGTGAGCAGATCTCCAGGGTAAGTTCGACATCTGTTGCTACCCTTGATCGGATGTACACTTTTGCAGTCGGTGAGTGCATCAGATTCAACAATCGGCTGTGACGCGCTTGATTGATCATTACCTGCAGCATCGTCCAAGCAGCGGCAGAAAGCTCTGAGCAATTACTGGCAAACTGTGTTGCAGAGGAAAGCATCCGAGCTTTCGACGTTTCTTTCCGCTTTCATATCCGCGCCCATCATGATTCCGTTCGACGCCTCTTCTTCTCCTGGCTCGCAGCCTGTTGCGAACCTGCTCAATGATACGTCGGGAAACCAGTTTCCCCCGCCCCTAGCATGCTATCCAGGTCTAACGTCGGCTCAAGTGCAAGGGATAAGCACCATTGAGACGTCCGTATACGGTCTGCCATCGCCTACACCTGCTTCCAGCTTTGATCCTGCTTGTTACACCGATAGGCCCGTATATGGCGTATTGGATGTACTGCGCCTTCGACTCCCGTTCGAAGACTCCCGAACAGGCGTGGCTAAGCAGGCAGCCGTTCTCAACCGTGATACTCTAAGCCGTGCAATTCTGCACAACGGGGAAATTCTGAGCGCACTGCCTTCTTCCAGCGACCCTCTCAACATCTTCAACAGCGCAACGGACCCTCGGGAATATGGAACATTCAACAACCTGAACCACATAGTCTTGGATTATCTGACGTCAATATCGGACGTCAGTGTAGCAAATAGCCTCGTGGACTTCGTCTTGCAATCTTCCGCTGGTCCTCCTTCGAACTCCAGTTCTCTCTTTCAATCGTTATCCACCATACCTGCGATCGAAGTGGCCGTCTTCGGCCATTTGGATCCATCAGACATCTCTTCCGCTGTCTCCTCCTTCTCCACTCCATTGGATTCTTTGTTCTTCGGCTCGGACCAGGGTGCTGCGCTACGAAACTGGGCTCTAAATACGACTGCATCATCTATAACTTGGACAGATTCGGCCACTGCGCCAGAGGTCGTTGACGACACGAGCCTGTCAGACCCCTCTTTTCTGTCGGTCTGGGACCCGGCCTCCCTTTTCCTTCACACTTCAACTCCCAGTGCTCCTGTTGGCGTCGCTAACATCACGGAAGCATTTCAGGCCATTGGGTTATTCAGATCGTCTTAAGACTATCTCTTCCGCGTGTTGTATTCTGGTATTGCTGTCAAATGCTGTCGCTCTTAACTTTATAGTGTATTATTAACTGGCTTGATGCCGTTGCTCTTGTCGGTTTCGCCGTCTAGACGAACATTACTTAGGGATATTTTGTAGGCATCGTAGCTAGTTACCTGAATTTCAGACTTTCGGCCCATTCTGGCCGTCTTGACAGCAACTGAATACTGCAATATACTGATCAGCTGCGCGCGAGCGAAGGAGATGCCGCCTCCGAGCTCGGACGAAAGGAGTTATTGCAGCCATCGGCGGTCTTACTCATCAGGGATAACGAGCTTGAGCTGCCTGATTCGGGATGCTAAGTCCTGGCTATAGACTACTGGCCCTTGATGTCTATCCTTGACGTCGTGAACGGTACTCTCGACCTCTGAGAATAGTGCTAGGCGCCCCCGGCGAATTTGAAGAATGCCTAAGGCGACTTCGGAGGCTGTCTCCTCTAGCAAAGGATCTCACCCGAATGTGTTGAAGAGAAACCAAGTGCGCTCTTTCTCCGTGCTTCGTCACGTCGCCTATCCACCTGTTGACTTCACGATATTCAGGCTTGTCATCAATGTCGAAGACGGAAGCTGGTGAGTATCTCTCTAAACATAGGCGACGACATTGGGTTTATTGACCGATGACCGAAGAAATGGTGCCTCTCCGAAATCATGCCCGAAAGCCCGAGGCAACATGCTGAACTTGATCCTCTCCTTTCTCTAGTGATGCGAAGAGGCCTTGCTCGACTTGTATCAGATCTCACGCCCATGCTGTGAGCCACGCCCCCGCCGGAGTCGATGTGCCGGCCTCGCCCGACTGCACGTACGATGAAGGTCAGTCTCACGCAAAACCTGGCGGCGTCTATGGCATGACTGGAATTGGAAACAGTTGTTGCGGAAGTGTCTACCCCAACTTCTGAAGGACCTAAGAGTCGGTATGAGAGGCTCGAAAGCAGAATTAGTGCGTGGCATCCTTTCACTTTGGTGTACCACACTGACCTCTCTGTTGCTAAAGATGAGCTGGAGGGCCTTCTGCGTCAGAAGGAGAAGGGAGGGACGGACCGTCCCCAGTCTAGCCGTCATGCGACCAACTCTCAGGTTGACCCTCTGCTGTTGCAGAACTCGCCGTTCGACAATGATGCTACTTTGAGGCTGCCCGGTCCCTCACCCATCCTGTCCGACTTATCCTTCGGGCTTCAGCCTGATAGTCGGACACGGGTTGATAGCATCGGCTCGTATCCTCAAAGTAATGCACCGTTCGGGGCAAGGATCGATTCTGTTTCGCCTGCATCAAATGGAAATCCGGCCAAAGTTCCAACTTCGTCCAGTAATGCCATTGTATGGGCGACTTGGCCCCAGAGTCTCCCGAGTCCGGATCTCGTGCGGCATTTGTGAGTGTTCGACTTTGTTTCTGCGTGTGGCATGCTGACCTCCGACAAGGATCGATGCATTCTTTGCCTTCCATCCTCACTCTAATCGGCTGTTCCATGTGCCGACTTTCATGAGCTCTTTTTCGTTACCACCGAATCATGCCAAGTTCCCGAACTCCGCTATACTGCATGCAGTTTGCGCTCTTGGAAGCTTATATACGGCTGCTGTTTCATCCCCGCCTCGCCCTAATCTCAGCGAGGAGCCGCCTGGTCAGTGTATACGTGCGTTTAAAGGAACTGCTGCTGACATGTACACTCAGATGAGCTGTTCACGAAGCGATATCAGTTGCGTCAAGGACGGTCCGACACGTTCGCTGATATACAAGCCCGTTATGCGAAGGAGCTGATTGACGAGCAACTCAGTATGGGTGAACACTTGTTCGAAGTTCTGCAAGGTATGCCATGATGTTTGGCTACCACGACGATCCGTAGTCAAGCAACTCCACAGCCAGTATCATCTTGACGTGGTATTATTGGGCTCATGCTCGGTAAGTGTCTCATACTGTGCACCTATTGAGATTGTCGATTTACGTCTTGACAGGTGGTGCGACGTGCGTTTGTTGTACTGTGACCTTGGTCTGCGTCTGAATAACATGCTGCATGCAGGTCTACTTGGCGAGTTCGGTGGTTATGCGGTTATCTGTTGCGCAGGGCTTGAGCAGCTGCCCTCCGTTCCACACTATCGCGAACTCAACGAGGCCGTTGTCCTTACTTCCTCGCGCAACCACAGTGATTGAAGACGAAATGCGCCGCAATACGTTCTGGTTAGCATACAGCGCTGAGCGATTGCATGGATGTGGCAATGGGTGGGCACTTTGCCTGGATGATATGGATGTGTCGCAGCTCCTTCCCCTCCGTGGCGATCAGTTCTTGCAGGGCGTAAGTAGATGATCATCGTCATCGTCTGTTGGCTGGTATTGACATCACATACTGGAAAGTCCTCGGTTTCACCAGGGGAGCGATTGTGGTCTCAAAGCAAAGACATCTTCACTCTACACCCAGCCGATCAAACGGATTCCTTCGCGCTCTATATCAAAGCCGCCATGTTAATATCTCGGGTAAAGAATTTCAACCTCCGTTTCCGAGCAAGACAGTATACTGGCGACGTCACTACCATTCCGGCTGATATAACGAACCCCCATCATCCTCTCGATCCCCGGACGACAGCGGCATTCATTGACCTGGAGCGTAATATTAGCTCGTTTCGGTCGTCCTTCCCTCGACATCTAAGCGATCCGATTAACGCAAATGCTGTGGACTGTCACTTGTACACCGCGTGTCTCGTGCCCCATATGTAAGTCAGTCCGTGGTTGGTGTCTGCCGATATATTGAATCATCACAGGGCCTCAATGCTGCTCCATGAGCCTCACGCAGAACTCGACCACCAAGGTTGTGTCTCAGCCTGCAGGATCTTGGAGGCAGCAAGGGGAGTGTTGGAATACATCTATGCCGTCATGTCCACAAGTTATGATATTTCATTGTTGGATAACTTCGTAACGGTGCGTGTAGAACCTTTCGTCCAGGGTAGATTGTTGACCATGTTTTAGTTCGCTTGGTTTATGGCCGGTCGTGTACTGGTACGATTTTTGGAAGCAGCACAATTGTCCAGCGGCCACGAACAGATCCCACAACTAGTTAACGAGATCTTATGCATTCGGTGCGCTCGCTTGTCCATTGAAGCATGCGCGGCGCTGGCACTAATGGACCCTAGAATTGCAATGGCAAAAATGGGAGAACGCCTACCATTGGCTTGTACGTTCTTTCAGTACATTTTCCTGTCCCGCTGGCATTAACAATATCACAAGACCGATACCAGAAGATGCTAACGGATTTCTTGGTGCAAAAATGCGGAGAAGTATCTGCTCCTTCGGTGACAGCGTTGGCTCCTCGATGGCCAATGCTCGTACCTGCACCCGCAACTGCTGCGTATTATGAGGCCGCGGAGGCAGGAGCCCATTACTACTCTGCCGTCAAGAGTGATATCGAGATAACTGTTTAATCTGTGGGATATACGGATGGGCTTCTTGTTGCAGACTAGTACATAGGATGTATATCAATGTTATCTGTATCATTATCTTGGATGTATATATGACTCACTCAACGGATTTCTGGGCGTCCACACCGGGGCTATATATAATTGCCTGATCATGATGAAGTGTGCTTCATGTATCAGTTACTCCCTTGGTTTAGGTCACCTTGGGCCCCATAGCGTTCGTACATAAAAGCCTGGTGCGATGAGATCCTGAAGTGGTTCCCACCTGGGATAACCGGAGAAGTATGGCAATTGCAAACTTGCCCAGGCTGGCTTTCCTAGGCCCACCGGGGACGTACTCCCACCAGGTTTGTGGTTCACGACCTGTCTGAGTGCAACTTTTTTGACCGCGCCTTTTAGGCGGCGTGTAGTAGGTTTGCTGACTCCGTGGAGTATTATGAACGAAGTTCCATACCTGGTGCGTGTTGCTATCAAGATGGAGGGTGATGCACTTGGCCAAGCTCACGGCGACCCTGATTAGATGTGTTCAGCGCACTTTCCAACGAAACTCCGCTTGCGCTGATTCCTCAAGAGAACTCCCTGTATGGTTCAGTAATCGAAACCTACGACCTGTTGAGGCTTCCGTACGCAGGCCGGGATGTGTTCGTGGTCGGAGAAGTCACGCATAACATCAGGCATTCCCTCCTGGTGCGCAAAGGCACGAGTTTGGCAGATATCAAGAGAGTGCTTAGTCACGAGCAGGTAATAGCTCAACTTCACATGCCATTGTCAACTGAAAGGAATAGGCTCTAGGCCAGTGCAATGTCTTCATCAAGACTTATCTCCCTGATGCCACACCGGTTCGCGTGGCATCAACAGCTGCCGCAGCAGCAGTCATAAGCGAGTCGGACGAGTATGCAGATGCCGCTGCAGTATGTTCAGCGCATTGTGCATCGATATTCGATGGACTCGAAGTCCTGAGGGAAGGAATCCAGGACAGAGACAGTATGTCTGCGACTTCAATTTGTAGGCTTATTCTAAAGAGGACTCCAGCCAATGTGACTCGATTCTTTATATTGTCCACAAGGCAGGACTTCACTGTTCCACTGCGTCCTGCGGGGCCCCTCCGCCATGCTTTATTGCGGGTCTGTTTGCGGAAACAGGAGCCCATTACGAGCATCGTGATCTCTCTAGGGTTGGATGTCGTGCGGGTGGACAGACGTCCGCTGCCGGGTGGCAAACCGTTCGACAGCTCTTTTTTCCTCGAATTATGGGATTCAAGAACGGGTCCTGACGAGGGACTCGGATGGGCGAAGTTGGTTGATCGGGGAATCACTAAGCTACGGGACAACGAATTTGACTGTACTCTATTGGGTATATGGTGATATCTTATGATAGCGATAGAAAGCATGGACAGCGAAAAATAGGTCAAGGACAAAATCACAGGAAGCACCATAATAATAATCATCTCAGGTCGTCGGCATAAAGTTCGTGTCTGTAATAGCCAGAGGAGCGCTGATAATTTCTGTCAAGCCGAGTCAACACCCAATTCCTTTAGGAGAGACATCGCTTGCTCCGAGCGGGGTATGATGCGACACTGGAACGGCTTCGGACGACTGTGCGAATGAGGTAAATCTATGTCTGCAGGAAGGCACTGGAGGCTACCTACCTTAGCTGTGAAGAAGTGTATTCCGTGTCGGGCTCGATTGGACGGCCGTCTTCGTCAGTGGCTTTCGAGATATCGAATACAGCTAGGACGCAGGCGACTGATATCCACAGCTGATCAAGGGCTAACCATCTGCCCGGGCACATCCTTGACAATCGCGTCAGCCATATGTACGTTGCTAGAATGGATAGCTTCAAATTACCGTCGGCCAAAACCAAAAGCCTCCCAGGGAAGAGCATTGATACCTGCCTTCTCGTTGTTTTCCTTGTTCAGGAAACGCTCGGGTCTGAACTTGAGAGGATCAGGATAGCGGTTCTCATTGTGGAGCATACACCTATAAGTCGATACCGAATTAGAGCAGCAAATGAGAACCGATACAGAGAATTTTACCAAACGTTGGGTAGGACGGTTGTACCCTTCTGGATAAAATAGCCGTTGTACTCGTCATCTTCGCCTACATAGTGAGCTAAGCCGAGAGGAGTGACCGGGTTCCACCGTAGGCACTCCCATACAACACATTCGATGAATGGGAGCGCAGGCTTATCCTCAAAGGTCGGTAACCTATTGCCACCTATGACCCGATCCAGTTCCTCATGCGCCTTTCTCTGTAGGTCTGGGTCAATTGTCATGGCCAGGAAGAATGACCATATAGCCGATACGGTCTTTTATGTGGTGAGCACTACGAAGATCTGTGACCAAGGCTTCCAGCTTACTGTATCTGCTCCAGCTGAGGACATTGTGAGCATAAGTCTGCGGTAAGCGAAAACTCCTTCAGATCCTCACCAGCGTATCCGATGGCAGCGACATTCTTGATGAGCTCCTCAGTCTGAGGATTGCCGTCATTTTTTTCCAGCTCAATGGTTGCTACGCAAGGTATGACGGTGCCGGAGGACTGGAAAAGGAGGGTGTCAGCGACCAATATGCGGCTACATTGATCTTTGAAATCTCACCATCTTCCGTTTGATCATTGCAAAGGGTACATCGACCATATCTCTGGTTAGTTTGCGCCATATCTTGGCCTGCCTCTTGAAGGATGCCCCGGGAAACCATTCTGGAACGTATTTGACTTGGAGATATCCGCGTTATAAAAGAACCGGCCCTGCATCTGAAAGGTATGTTTACATACGGAGAGGCAAGTAGTCAACGAAGTAAGAGCCGAAGATGCCCGCTTTGCCTAGAGCCGCCAGTGCGTCGTCTGCAAGATTCACATAGATGTCTCCTTCTGGAGCAATCTGATGACCATATGAGATCATCATAACCACTGCTGCGGCCGATCTGGCACCTACGTTATGGAAGCATCATAAAAGAAAAATGAAATATACGTACCTTCGTATATAGTAGACGAACCGATCAGGATCGTGAGCCAGATTGTGCAGCATCGTGTACGCTTCCTTTAACTGGAGCGGCTGGAAGTCAGGAGCACGGTTTGGATGGTAATGCTTAGTGAATAAGGCTCGATGGCTACGCCAACGTGCTCCGTACGGCATTGACGAGAAAAGCCAATCCCAGCCCATTCTATAGCAAGTAATATGCCTCATCGCTCAGAATCTTGCAAGATTTACGGAAGACTTACAAGTCGTTGACCATAGGACGGACAGGCCTAGAGGAGTAGTTGGCACCTCGCTTGTCTAGAAGATCATTTGCGACCTTTGCAGAGTTGAGGATAAGGATAGGATTGCCAAGGAGGCGAACATAAATGAGATCCCCTGTGCCTATTATTTTCGAGCGCGTGTGATGCGATTGATGCAACCTACCATATATCTCCCGCCACTTTGCATATGTTCGCCATTGATAAGAAGTAGGCAGCTGTGCCCATCCGAAGCAAGAGAGTCGAGGACCTGGTGGGAACTTCTGAACGGAAGTATTACTGCGAACAATCCGGAACAACAGCAATGTGCCAATACAGCCCACAATGAGCCATAATTTGAGGGAGCATGTTTCGAGGGCGTCGGGCGACATCCTGGTCACTGTCGGGCTGCAAGCCTCCGAGAAGAGGTCGCGGGGCAATTAATAACCATGGAAAAGTAGCAGTAACTAATTCAGGTCGGGAGGCTAACGGCATAAACTCGTATCAGAGTCAGAGTGGTCGTGGATCGGGCTGCTCTTGCCTTACTCGGACAAGATCGGCCACACGGCCAATCTGCTTCCGCGTTTTCCCGCGGCGCAGGCTAGAACCATTGTGGCGTCAGCTTTGCCAGGCTCTCTTGACCCTGACCCTGCTCGTCGTCAGCGATGGCCATCAGTGCTACTCATCTGAGGGACATCATTCAACCTCAGTTCCACCAGAACAACTTTCAGGAGGAGCTCTTCATCAAGAACGAGCTCGGTATCAAGCTTGATAAAGGTGACGTGCACCAGATTGACTCGGCATCCGTATTGCGTCCTGACCCTTCGCGCAGATGACCAGATATGTCGGCTCTCGCTAACTGCGGCTGGGTGCCCACTTGGCCCCCTCCACTGTCCTCTGCGCCATACGACGCCGTCTCCCCAAAACTTTCAGCCCCCGAAGCAGCTACCGACTCATCCTAGGGATCGCGAGCGCTTAGCCACTGTCTGTAAGCATTGGTTACGTGGACTTTGTAAGAAGGGGGATGCTTGTGAGTTCTTGCACGAGTACAACTTGAGGCGTATGCCAGAATGTTGGTGGTTCGCCAAGTATGGGTATTGTTCGGCTGGAGATGAGTGCCTCTACGCGCATCCCAAGGAGCGGCGGGTCGAATGTCCAGATTACAAGAGAGGATTTTGTAAGCTCGGTGAGTCTTCTGACGCTATGCTCTGGCTCCTTGCTTATCACAGCTTAGGACCTACCTGTCCTCGCAAGCACGTCCGTCGCGTTGCATGCCAAAACTACTTATCAGGATTCTGTCCATTAGGACCTGAATGCCCTCGTGGACAGTGAGTTTACCTCCTCTTCCGTATCCCTGTCAATCAGGTGCTGACTTGCATAGCCCCAAACAGGGACTGCCTGCACCGGAGGCCTACGAACCCCCACCTCCACCATCTTCGCGCGAATTAGGACCTCCGCCTCCTGGGTATGGCCGATATGCGGACTTTGATCGTGGATTTCCGGGTGGTACGGGTCCCAGTCTGGGAAATGGGCCGCAAATGCCGCGTAGAAATCTGGATGATGTCTTGTGCTTCAAGGTGAGCCGTACCTGATCCCACTTGCGCACGAGCGGAGCGGAAAGCTCACCATTTTCTCTCATCCGTAGTGTGGCGAGAGAGGCCACTATGCTAACCATTGCCGCAACCGAAATGTTCCTGGGAGCCGAGGAGGCGTCGAGCGAGTAAGGCGATACGGCGTGGAGGACTAGAACACCATTCGCCTGATTTTGCATTTGATGCGGCCATCAATCTTCTGATCTCGCAATCGTCAACGAGACATCAAGTCTATGTGGCGACTACTGGGCTGTGTTGTCAGGGTTATGTGCGCCCTATAGGCGTGCATCCAGAAGGCTTCGGGGACAGCAGCCCGAGGCCGCTGTAGGTCCACTCGCGGACGTTGACTGCGTGGGCCCACTGACATTCCAGAGCATATCGCTGTGGGTCAAACCTTGCAAGTTGGGCCGGTGCACTTGATAGGTTTTAGTATCCTCTTCAACTCATCTATCAGTCCCATTAATGCTGTGTGAATTGCTACTATGTATTGTAGTTGCAATCTAATTCCAAGTTCCTTCAGGTGTTATTATATCTGTTGTTATTATATCTGCGCATTTCGTGAAGCTGAGCATCTTCGGAAGGAAATGCGTGAACCGGGCCGAAATAGGCGCTGCTCAGTGTAAGCGCTCGATCGTGTACTTGACGTCATTTCATTGAAGGCAGTATCATGAGCATCCAGGCTCAGAATCTCAGGCTCTTGTCTCCTCTCTATCCTCTTTCTAACCAACCAAACTTGGCGGAATAATGACTTGGCAGAAGACCTTCTCCTTGACCAAGCGTGCGAAGGGGTGCCATCTCGTAACAGAAGAGGTCTTAAACCACATCCAGCCTGGATTGAGAGATGTTAAGGTGACTGGATCGCATATCAGTCCACTGGGCAAAACGATGAACACAAACTTTCGATTTGCAGGCAGGAATGCTGTATCTGTTCATGTACGTGAGCTTTCCAGCATAGATCTACGCGCCTTTGCGGTTCGGAGGATCTCCTCACCCAGTAGCGGTATACAGACAACATACTTCCGCTGCTCTCACCGTAAATGAGAACTTCGATCCTGGTACGTTAGAAGTCCTCATTGAATCGCCATTCACCCGTATTCGACTACCTTCCTACAGATGTCCGCCGAGGTGAACTCGTAACCGCATCCACGTATTTTCTTGCTTATATCGAGCGGCTCCAGACATGAGCATGGCGCTAGATCATGTAGTACCGGAGCAGCTACCGTGGGTCCACACAGACGAAGGACCAGAGTGAGAGCTCTGCTGATACCAAGTCATCCCCTCACCGCTAATCGAAATTGCTTGCCATCCAGTGACTCGTGAGGCAGAAATCCATTGCTCTGCGAGCTCATGGGTGATGACAACGATGCAGGGTATCTCACACGAAGACCGCTTTGATTGGGCCCACCGTAACCGTACCCATTACTGACGGACGCCTTAACCTGGGAACATGGCAAGGTAAGTCGTGCGTCTTACCGATTGCTCCATAGCGGCTCAATGGAGACCGCAATCCGCAGGAATATACCTTTGTGAATTTAGGCATGCATCCCATACCCGACGGATTGTGGCTACTATCATGTGAGCAATGGCGCTCTCTTCAGTGTGAGAGGCGTGCATTCCTGACGGGCCATGCGTAGATCCTAGGATATGTCGAGTATCGACTATGTCTTATCTCGCGACTGTCCTGTGCAGGCTATGTCCGCTGCAACGATGATGGCCCTAAGCAATGTCACGTTGCATTTTCCTCATCTTCCCCGTTCGGTGCCGAGGCACATGGGTTAAGAGCTATACCTCCGGACGGAACAGCAGCCAGAATGATGGTCGCCAGGAGATCGTCAAGCCAGATCGTCCCGCGACGTTTTTCAACGCTGCTGCGACCGGGAGCTCAGCTAACGCACATACGCCCATTCCTCATGACCGAGGGTAGGCCGATCGCTGTGCAGAACGTCAGTTACTGCAGGTGGCACGTTCCTGCTTGTTACCTCGCAGGCTTCCAATGAGCTCGCCGTGTACCAGCAGTGCTAGGTGCTGTCTAATTCCGAATTCGAGAGGATTGTGCCCTCGAATTTGCCACACTATTTGAAGGCCGTCCCTCTGCATGTGCCAGCTTCCCGCTGCGCAGAAGACGAGAGCGGTTACCGCCTGCGTGGATATCCCTTTGAAAATCACGAATGGAGGTGCCGAACCTCGTCACATGCATGCCGCATGGTGCCGCCCGTGAAGCTATGAAGTCGAGATATTACTGAAAGAACCCTTGATTGACGTAGATGACGGAGAAGAGGGAAAGCTTTGATGCTCACGCGCTCATGGCAGGATCGCGGCGACTCTCTAAATAAGTATGCCCAATTTAAAGTTGTACATGCTTCCTGTGGGAGTCGGTCACAACTGTTCTCCGGGGCTATCATACTTAGTACTGGACGGCAATCAAGGGTTCAAGCTTATGGGATACGTCTACAAAGTAGAAGCCATCTCCCGTACTCGGGCTAGCCGCAACGTCGAAAACCCGACTCCGACATTCCGCCAGTCCCGGGGAGCGAGTAGAACTCGAGTAGAACGTCCCCGCGTTGGGCGCTTCTGCCAATCCGACGACTAACGAGGCTGTCCAAGTGCCGTGGGGTGACAGTAGGAGTACCATCAAGGATCAAGCACGATCAATTCCATGAGGCCGGCGGCGATAGACTCGGAAAGCTGTGGCGCTGGAGATATTTGGCATCAAACTTCAACAAAACTTGAGGAGAGAACTCGTCAGTTTCGCAAGTTCCGAGAGGACAATGCTAGTGGCCACCTAGAAGCATACTCATCATGGGGCGCAGCGTTTCATACTTGTTGGGTGAAGCATCCCGTTATCCCGCCACCGTCCTTGAGTCGCATGCAACAAGGTTACTGAAAGGCACACAAGATATTGAGACATGAAATCTGTTATATCGAGAACGACGGCCACCCTGGTAACTGGGACTGGGGGTTGTAATTAGCAGGCGGGAGAGGCGCGTTTATGGGGGAGGTACCAGATCCCAAGTCCGATCCCATCTTCAGCGCTTTCCCGATGGGCACGTGGCTTCAATAGAACTTAAAGAATGTATCACTCGTCGTGAGGTCCTTCTGCATCTACGCCCTCCCTTCCCGCCCTTCCCTACTACCCGTTGTCCCTCTCCTGGGCGCTGGCCGCGACGTGCGATGCCGAAAGCGACTAGCTCAAGCTCATCCCGTCCTGCTTTACGCCGCAACCAGGTGCGACTCTTGCACTTCATATAGGGTACCATGCAGAGCCTTATGGGTATACCGTTCGAAGGCGTGCTTGTCATGTCGGAAGCGGAAACTGGTCAGTTACGTTTATCCATCTCGTTTATTCTGGACCTGATGAGAACGGAGCAGAAATGCGATGCAGCCCGCCCACACTGCGGTACTTGCTACAAGTGAGAATCCTGCATTCAGTGCTTTATAGGCCATCTTAACGGTAATGAAGGAACTGGCAAGCCCTGATTAGTGTTCCTGCGCCCCAGGGATATATGTATGTCTGCATCCTCTACTTTCCCGTTGCAGTCACTCAAGCCGCCGCTGGTATGCAGGCATCCGTCGGAACCGCACTGCGAATATGATCCTGTGGAAGGCCTGCAATTGGCGCCAGAGATAGACCCGTCGCAGAAGATTAAAGAGCTGGAGGAAACCGTAGGTATGGATCTCCGCGGGTCGGACGTCTGGTTTCCTCACTGAGACGTGAACAGCTAAGTTGAAGCGGCAGCTGAGCGAAAGTGGCATTCAAGGGTCACCGAGCTATGTGGCGCCATCCCAATCGCCAAGTCACTCTCCCATACACCCTTATATCCGACCTGGTTCGGCTTTGTCGCAACCATCGACTAGCGGTCGGATCACTCCTGACGTTCATTCCTTAGCTGGCTCTTCAGGCATTACCATACCGCACCTCCCTTCGAATATCGTGACCTCGCTTTCAACAGCGAGTCCAGAGATGAGTTTCCGCAGCGAAAGTGGCAGCCCCCAGTTACGAACAATGCGGTCGAGGGGTAATTCAAGTGCCAGTGCGCTGACGGAGCTTATTTATTCTGGATGGAATCCCGATTTGCCCGAACCCCACGTCCTTCACCATTAGTAAGTTGTGAATGCTTCGATCAAATCTCCATGATGGTGTTGAACACACATCCAGCATCGACCTTTTCTTCAAGTGTGACCCTTGCAGTTCTCGAATAATGCACCGCCCGTCATTTCTAGCATCCTTGGATCTTCATCCTCGCGACCAGGGTTTCCCCCATTCCGCTATCCTCCATGCTATCGTACGTGCCCTGATACAGTCGGATGCGGCGCTATCTAACAGTTCACATCAGTGTGCCTCGGCATCTCGCTGGTCTTCTCAAGGCATGAAGATGATGCCTGACGGTACGCGCCGGGATACGTTCGCCGAATATCATGCGGGCAAGGCGCGACAATACATTGATCGTACTATGGCTACTGGCGAAGACATCTTCGCGGTCATGCAGGCCTGCCAGCTCCTCTCTTGGTATTTCTACCAGGAAGGACGATGGGTGGAAGTCTGGATATTTGCGGGTTTCCAGATAAGGGTAGCTATTCCTCTCAAGCTCAACCATCCAGGAACATATTCGCAGCATGGCAATAGCTCGCCTGGAGCTTATCTGGCTCCTCCCAAAGACAGCCGAGACCTTGAGTCGAGAAGAAGAACGTGGTGGATGACTATACTTTTCGATCGGATCGCTTCCGTGGGCGGCTGGGTGCATGCGGTGGACGAGCAGGACATTGGTACAGAGTTTCCGCTACGTCGGATTGACTTCGAGACAGATGTGAGTTCTACTGGACCGTCCTACCTGTGCGGCATGACTGACTCGCTACAAGCAACTCGGGCAAGATAACCTACAAAGCCTTATCACCAAGGACGTCTTCATCACTCACCCTCCCCAGTTTACCGACTCGTTCCTCCTCCTCCTGAAAGCAGTTATGCTCTTTGGCCGTGTCACCGATTACAATGTGCGAGGGAATCTCCGGTCGCCGTACCCTCCATCCAAGAATCAGGATCCGTTCCAGCTTAAAGGCTTCAAGGAGCTGGATAGTCTCGTCTGCGTCGATTTCCTGAACAGTCTTCCGCCCAATTACAGGGATGTGTATGTAGGAGAGGGAAATACGGTCGACACTGATCTATATATGGTCCACATCATCCCTCATGCGTAAGAGTTCACACTCTGCAAGTCTAATGGATTCTGATGATTTTGTGTTGCAGGGCCGCAATCACATTGCATAATCCCTACCTGGATTTTAGAAACGAGAACTGGATTTCCACTCGGCGCTGCGCTCACGCTGCCCAGCAAATTCTCAAATCGTATTCTGATTTAAGCACGACCTCAATGGATAGATCGCGTTTACATCCGTTTGCGACGGTATGTAGCACTACCGGTCTCTTGATGGAGCTGTCGAATGACGTGCCAATTATCTGCAGATCTGTTGGTACTTGGCTGCTGTGGTCCAGATACAACTGTGCAAGCATTACATTGAGCTTGGAAAGACGGCTGAGGAGGAATACGTCTGGGGTGAAATCAATCTCTTACGGTAAGTCTACGAAGTGGCGTGAGTGTCGACTATCTAACGGGGCCTTCCAGATTCGCTATGCTGGAATATGGCGAGCGTTCACCCATCGGTAGTGAGTACAGTACCCTTCGGCTTCGTCCGTTTCGAGTTGACCCCGGTCTTGCAGCTCGGCAGGAACGACTATTACAAGGCCTTCTGTCGGAGATAATCCGCTTGACGACTCAGCAGCGTCCACTGGAAGTTCCCCATGTCCCCCTCTACCCATTTTCTCGCACCACCCTGTGGGCAGACGGCTCCTCCGGTGCTCTCAGCGTCACTGGCAGTGGGAGCGGTGGCGAGGAGGTCGAATACGCCGAGGGCAGACTGGGGGCACCGTTGCCTCCGAACCCGGCGTTCCGTCGAATCGCCGGCCTGGATGACATGCACGGCGACGGAGTCGCTGCAGGCTCGCCGGCGAGCCTCAACGGCTTGCTCAACGCGGACTCTCCCAGCTCGATATTGAGCGGCCACAGCCAAGGCTCATTGGGGAGCGGGCCTGACCATCGGATGGCCTGGTCCAATGGGGAGAGCGTCCCGCGTATCTCCTCTCGCAACGCTCCATATCTGTGATTTGAGGCGTTGGGAGGGGGATCGGACTCGGTATTTGCATTTACGTTACTTCGTTTCTGAATATTGTATCGATATAGCTGCCTCCGCTGTCTTATGCTTTCCTCGCTTGTGGTTCTGGCATCCTCATTTTCCTTCTTGTCGTGGGTGTACATACAGTTTAGATTCGTCTCCGCTTTCCAGCTGTGTTTTCCGCGTGCGTACTGTACTGTTAGATCAGGGACTTTATGCTGTTCTATGATAATGGACATTATTCAGCTGCAGTCATCGGCGTCGGTTGTACAGTCTACTGTAGTCTCTCGCGACCTACCCCACCCCAATTAGCGGAAGGAGCGGATGAGTCTGTCATTATGGATCGGTAACATGGGTGACGGCAGGTACAGTATGATCGACACCTTCCCGTCGCGAGGCAGTTGTTGGGGACAAGTTGGGGATTGTTGGGGACCAATCTCATGAGCCCGGGAAACTGTCGCTGACTCGGATAAAGTCAGGCTCGGAGCCCGGACGCTAGTGAGGTTCCATCAAGTGCGTGTCCGGAGGACCTTGGCGCGCGCCGAGGTTGAGAGATGAACTCATATGCCCTACCCGGTCCAAGCGGAAGAGCACCAAGCTAATAGGGCGCAGAGCAGCGTTACCGGAAGTAGGTACCCGTGATAAGAGGATGACGGGGAAAGACTCTGGAACATCCGTCGTTTTGCCATAGGAACTTCGATAGAATGATAGTCAGAGTGGACTGGGGTTGCGAAAAGCAAGACATTCGCCGCTTGCTCGCACTCACCTCAAATGAACTCAGGGCTGTCTCCCGGGTTTGCTAGCAGATGGTGGCCTCCGCCTTCATATCGATTGCCCTGAGGACCTTGGTCAGAACTCTAGAATGTAGCAGGACCTACTTTCTTATCGCCATGCACGCATCTCGTGTTATGTGGAACAGAGGCATGCACGCCGACGTGAAGCGCTGGGAACACATAATCGCAGTGACGCCCACATCATCCATAATCAATTTAATTGTTAGTGACACATGGCCGCCGTGAATTTACTGGCACTTAGCTGAGATGGTGGCCTACGTAAGTTTCAGGCGCGATGCTCAGCGAGGCCGCCTCCCACTGACAGCTGAGGGCAAACATGTGTGCTCGGGTCGGCAGCAACACCGTGTTCAAGGGCAGCAGAACAGTTCACATCGCGGTAGAATGGCGCGTGAGATGGCGCTTGTACGGGATAGCAAAGACATGGGCTTCTGGTATTGAGTTGCCAATATAATGGCGTGCATAAGGATCAACTGTCGAGGTCCATTTTCGAATGCCATGTTGTGCGCTGAGAAAATGAAGTGCTTCATGGTAGCTTTAACCAAACAAATACGTATTTGAGCTCTGCGGATTTGTCACTGTCCAGCGGCGCACCTTTAAATCTGGAATCGTAACGGAACATAACTCCCAAAAGGGAGGTAGATAGAGCCATTTTAGACGACGCGTCGTGGATGATCGATGACGTCACGCGACACTGATCGTAGGGAACGGAAACAAGCGCCCATAGAGTGCGCT
Source organism: Heliocybe sulcata (assembly GCA_004369045.1). Taxonomy (NCBI): domain Eukaryota; kingdom Fungi; phylum Basidiomycota; class Agaricomycetes; order Gloeophyllales; family Gloeophyllaceae; genus Heliocybe; species Heliocybe sulcata. Next base: position 2,098,385 of record ML213503.1, on the reverse strand, counting down.
CTCGAGCGCACCCGTCGTTCTTCTGGCGGCTATGGACAACGCTGATGCAACTGAAAGAAGCGCGGACGCTGCGACTTCAACGTATTCTGTCTCTGCGTTGGATCTGGTCTTTAAGAACAGATATCGCGCCGAACAGCTTCTCAAACCCGAGCTTCAGAAGGGGAATCTCACTCTGCATGACTACAACCTCAGCACCAGATTTTTTGGCGGTTGGTCCAAGTACGCTCCGGTCAGCCATGTATGTCCACCTCCGGGGTTCTTGACTAACTAGCACCGTGCTCATAGACAGCGTTCGGCCTGGTAGGCGCTGTCATTCCATACTTAATCAAACCGGCCGGTCTGCCTCTGCCCAGCCGTTTGAAGACCGCCGCGGAGAAATACACAGGAATCCTCGCTTTTGTCACTGGCTCAATTGGCGTCGTGGCAGGACAAGGCTACCATTTCCGAAGCCATTTCGAGTTTCTCAAACAACTCGAAAACCCAAAGGGCTTTGAACGGGCTATGGATAATGTCTATCATGGGATTAATCCTAGATCGCCTGTACACTTCAGACTACCTTCTATTGCTTTCAAGGGGAAGGCGTTGGATGGGGTCGAGGCGGGCAAGGAGGCTGATCCTGCGGGTCTAGGTATGGCACCCGGCAAAGAGGTGGAAGAAGGCATGATGGTCGATCGCATGGAGGATACGGGATCGCCTCCACCCTGTGAGCGTCCTTTCTTCATAGCGAGCAGCCCTTACCGCATGTTCATGCTGTCATATCTTCTTGTTACCAGACGCTCCACGTTCAATAGCCCCTCCCTCGACGACGGGTCCACCTGAATCTCAGTCACCATCCCGATCAAAGTCAACTTGGGACGAAATACGAGCTGCTAATGCCTCGCAGGGTCCTCAGTCATCCTGGGACGCCCTCCGGCGTCGTTCCTCAGGGCCGTCATCGCCAGTTTCAGGTTCTCAAGGCAAGCCGCAGGCTGCTCTTTCCACAGGGGAGAACGTTCAGGTACTCGTAATCGACGAGAACGAGGATCCTGAGAGAGCGGTGGATCAGAAGAGGTTTGACGACATGTTGGAGGAGGAAAGACGAAAAGCTGCAGGTGCGGATGGTCCGAAGAAGGGAGGAGTGGACAAGTGGTTATGAGAGAGAGCTTCCTCGGAGTGAGTGTATGGATATTCTGGTGTCTCCAAGGACAATGTATCATGGTCATAATTTGTTGACTAGACTAACAACCTACATCCTTAGTTGTACAATCGAATCACCGCGTATGCCAACTATCCCATTTCTGGAGCTTGTATGGACAGGGCGTCGCGATCATCAAAACCGTAGGGTGCTCTGCAGATCGTTGAGACGTCCGTCAATGTGGTTGAACTGCCCGTCGATCCTGTTGTGCTGCCCATCTATCCGATTGAACTGTGCGTCGACGCGATTGAATTGATCGTCCACACGATCAAACATCCTTCGTACACCGCCAAGCTGTTCATCGACACTTGCCTTGAGAGCGTCGAGATGCTCGTGGAGATCACCAACATCGGACTGAGTCTTGGCATCTCCCGCGGCCTCGAGAACTCTCTGCCCTTGCTCTATCTGCTGGAATCGCGCCTCGAGGGCATCGAAGCGGCTGTTCGTCTGCGTCTGTATGTCGTTGATGCGCTGGAGGATGTTGCGCTCGATGACCGCGAGGGCATCCAGAATCGCATTTGGCTCTTGTGCGGGGGTGGCTGGTGTAGCGTCGTCAGGGACAGATGGGGGATGTGGACTTGCGTCATTTGATGATTGGGGTAGGCGCATGCTGGGCGTGATTGTGAAAGTGGACTGTGCGCACTGGTGGTCGCAGTGATGGATCGCTAGGTTATCTACGGACAGGTCTACCTTATAATTATAACAACTCTCACTCCAATACCTTAGTGCGTCATATGCGACGTGGCCCGAGGTGGCCCGAGAATGTGGCTCTGAGCAAAGCGAATCACCAGGGCACTGCGATTTCTGGTCGGGCAGCTCTAGAGAGCTATCGCTGTGCAATTCTCGACGGATCAAAGCAGCGGCCATGGATGACCGCAAACGTTTATATACCAGCGAACGAACCGAGTGTAACCTAAACGTTAATCTACACAACATCTTCCCGCTCTATCAACATCAATGAGACTGGTACCCCTTGACCCCTTGACGTGGAACTTGGTCTATTTCGAGGCGATTTCGGAGAGACAGCAGCAGCAGTTTGCAGTCGGTGCGGATGCGTCGCGCATATATGTACACAAAAGTAGACAAGTTTGAGGTGCTTGAGGCGGTAGTCATGGGCAAGAGCAGGGACGAGTAGCGCACGTGTCGATGCATCTTGATTGACTTCGGGGGATGGCGGTCTAGGCTGGCGCACCCTCTCAATGTCCTGACTGCCCTGTTTCTGTCACGGTGTACGGAACGCTCAATTTCTCTCCGCTTGCTTCTCGCCTGAGTCTCTCTTTTACCTCCGTGTCGGCCGCCCCAACACTCACGAATGAACGCGCCGAGCGTCGATGCATACAAGCCCCTGCCGTCGCCGGGTAGAGACGAAAAGCTCCCTCCCCTCCCGCCACAGACCACTGAGCTCCCGCTGCCGTCCCCGCCCCCGAAGATCCTTCAAAACGATGGCGAGCTCGACCCCGCAGAGAAACAGGCTCGGGGCTTGCGGCCAGCGCCGATAGCCACTCCTGCGTACGGGGACACTTCGCTGGGTCCTGGTGCGTGGTGTTTACTTCATGGTTACGGGCTGCCTAATAGATGTCATTGATCTCAATAGGATCCAGTCAGCTTCCTTTGACGCCGATCAGTCCTAGTGGATCTGTCAGCTCGGGCCCTTCGTCTCCTGGCGGGGCAGGCAAGTCGAAAAGGGCGAACCCGTTGGTGGATTTGATTGAGACCGAGAAGTTGTATGTTGACCAGTTGGCTGGTATCATACGGGTACGCACTTCTGTAGCGTTCTCTGCATTCTTGCATGCTGACGATGTCGTCATACTTCAGAAAGTTGCTTCAGCATGGTCTCGCAACAACTTGCCTCCTCCACAACTAGACGGGATGTTCAGAAGTGTGGAAGCCGTGTACAAGGCGAATCGAGGTCTCTCCAACGTATGTACTCTCCTTCGCTACTCTCAGTGCCATTCACCATTGCGTCACGTAGAAATTGAAGGAGATTGGTACCAACCCCTCATCTCCCAAGGCTCTTGGCGATCTCCTTATGCGCTGGGTAAGTGCTTGAGGACTAACGAGTTTCCCAGATGACCAATCCCTTGTCCAGATCGATGATCTCGAGCCTCCATATACCTCCTACTGCAACACGTTTTACTCCGGTCTCGACAATTGGGAACCAATAGCCTCCAACTCGCGCCTACCGATCGTTTTGGCGACTTTCTCCGCTTCCGTACCTCCCCCTCTTCCGCCTAACTCTCCCGAACATCCCTCCACCCCACCGTTGTGGACCCTAGACCAGTTATTCCTCCTCCCCAAAGCCAGGTTGAAATACTACAGGAAGCTGTACGGGAGGCTGCTGAAGAGCACTGTCTCTGGCAGGAGCGATCATAAGCTTCTGGTTGGCGCGGTGGAGAGACTAGACAAGCTGATGGAAGTCGTGGAGCAGCGCGCAGAGCTGACACCTCCCGAACCCGGTCTGCAGAGGGAGTCTGTTACGAGCGAGGTGCCCGACGTAAGAGAAGGGAAGCAGAGCAAGGTTGAGATTGGGGATGACGAGGTCGTGATTGATATGCGGACGCAGCTGAAGACGAACAGCGCCCAGTTCAGCGATGGACAGCGAGGTAGTACGAGTGGCAGCAGCTCGGCTAGAGGGAGCACGTTCTCTGGCGGGTAAGTTTACATACCATTATAGGGAAACGGTTTAATGACGTCTTGCAGCGAGCGACTGAGTCGAGAGACAGGCTCAACCTCCGTCGGTCGGGAATCTACGTCTACGCTGTCGACACCCATCAGCGACCTTGAACGCAGACTGTCAACAGACAGGGTATTGGATATTTTCACTATGAAGCCGAAGGTACGAACCCCCAGAGATCCTCCTTGGATGGAGTTGTTGCTGACCGTTCACCCTTCCAACAGCAAGTCCGCTTGCAGATATCTCCTCCTGCCCTTACTTATACCAGAGAGCTGCGGTTCTCGGGTGATGTTATCATCACGTTTACTCCGAGAGCTACTGGAGAGCCAGTTGTTCATCCGCAAGGACATATATTCTTGCTTACGGATCTGTTCTTGATTTGTGAGCGGATTGCTCCCGAAGACAGAGCTTCGGTGGATGGCGCGGATATGTGGTTGTGCTATCCGCCGCTTGCAGGAAAACACCTGCGGGTCGCGGAGGTTGATGGATCTGGTGAGCGTGCTCAGTAAGTATGTAACGCGACACTGTTAATGACGGACATCTCAAGATACGGAGGTCCAAATTACGATCTTACGGAAAGAAGTCGTGACCTTGCGCACTGAGTCGGTGTATGCGCGTGATAAGCTCGTGGCAGATCTCAAGGAATGTATCGAATTTGCTGCGAGTGGTGAGTCTGCAACCTGATCATGATCTATATGCCCTGACACGTCTCCTAGTGGGTCCTCAATCCAAGTCACCTCCACCTCCCATGCCCGCTCTGCCAAATAGCCTGTCGCCTGCTGGTTCGTCCAGTTCCAGATCGCCGTCCGCTCCGCCTCCTTCGGAGCGGATTACGTCGCCGCCAGTCTCGATCCACGAACCGATGCGCTCTCCATCACCGTCGCAGCAGTCGATGCAAGCTCTGAACAGGAGCATGTCGAATGTGTCTGTCGCGTCGCCTCCGCCGACTTCGTTCAGTCCTGGCCAAGTTATACCTCCTTCGAGGAGCACTAGCGTTGGCTCTTATGGGAGCTTTGGACCTGGCCCGAGTAGGGGACCTAGTCTGCCGACCAATCCTAGGGGTATTTCTCCGGGCCAAGTTATGGGACCAGGGCCGGGGCCAGGGCAGTTTATGGGACCGGGACCAGGACCGGGGCAGTTTATGGGACCGGGGCCAGGGCCGGGACAGGTAATGGGACCAGGGCAGGTAAGAGGGCCACCACCGGGTCCGGGACAAATGATGCCTCCTGGCATGCAGGGGCCTCCGCGTCCGTATCCTCCAGGCGGTCCTCCAGTGGGTGGCCAATCTTTCCCGCCTCCCCAGCAATTCCCTCCAGGTCAGATGCCGCCTCGAGGTCCACCAGGACCCCCGGGGCAGTATGGGTTGCCTCCGCGACCGCCGTCGGATCCATACTCGCCTGGGGAACCTGGTCAGCTGCGGAAAGTGGCATCTACTCCGAACATGGCGCCGCAATTCGACCCAAGAGGTCCGCCTCCACTGCCGCCCTTGCCAGGGGCCGACTTTGGGCCGCGCAGCGACTCGTTGCCGACGTTACATGCTCCTCAGGCAAGACCTCTGTTGCCTTCTGCATTGAATGCGCGTGTGGCTTCCGTGGCGGTGTCCGGAACGAGTTCAGCATCCTTCCGGGAACCAAGTCCACCCCCTTCTCCCGTAGAAGAGACAGTGCCGACGGGCCCGATTACGTCGTCCATCACTGCTCAGATGAAGTGCAAGGTTTTCATCCAACAACATCACGCACAATGGAAGAGTCTGGGTCAGGCTAAATTGAAGCTTTATACCCAACAACCGATCAACCTCAAGCAACTGGTGGTCGAGGCCGATGACAAACGTCAAACCATTCTAATTTCGACGATTGTGCTTCACGATGGTGTTGAGCGGGTGGGAAAAACGGGTGTGGCTGTGGAGCTGAGCGATAAAGGGCAACGAACGGGGATCATCTATATGATCCAGCTGAGGAACGAGACTTCGGCACAAGGCCTGTTCGATTCGCTTCTGGCGGGGTCGGACAGGGCGGCGGGGCGGGGGTAATGTCTCTAGGGGCAATTAAGGTATTCTACGAAGTCACGATCGGACTGCGCTATCCTTTTTCTGGCATAGAGTATGGAGGATCTTAATACTAGTGCTTGTCATCACTCTCTTGTGCCGTACTTTAAACATTCCTTCAATGCTCCCTCTACCACTTCACAGCTGATTTTTATCTTCTTGTAATCTCACAACGCATCTTCCTTCCACGGCACGAGACATATACCACTTGCATAAATTCTGGTTACCCCTGCCTCCTCGATCGAATATGAATAGGTAGCATATTCGTAGGGCTCTCTGTCTATAGACTCAAGCTCATGACACGTCACGAGCCACTGCCCTTGGACCAAGCCACCTCTGCGACGAGGGAGACGTGGTCGCTCCCGCTGATACCCAGTCTAGGGAGGCCTGGCTCGAGGTCCTCTGTTTGAAGCGGGTTCAACACCCCACAAACCCTTGAGACCTGATCTGGAGGATCTATGACGAAAATGTAGTCTGGGATACGTTCAGCTGGGGTGCGAAGTGAGAGAGAGGATCGTGCTGAAGCTCACCGAGAGTGGCACGCCAGTAATGCGTAAAACTAGTCCATTCTGGCTCGTGCGAGCCATGTCTATTCCTCCACTCTGCCTCACGTGAATCAAGCCTATCGCCGAAAGTCCGTATTTTTGCACCACTGCTGTTTTGGGCCTTTGCGAGCCTGAGACCTTCCTCATACAAGCTCTTCAAACGGCGACTGTCGTGCGCAGAGTACAAGTCGGCCAGCTCGGCGGTGGACAAGAGCCCGTCCTCTGGGTCTGCCTTTCTGGCATTCGTAATCATGCGATCGGGATCTGTCTCAGCTTCACCCTCTTCGTTTGTTTGTACAGAAGCGCCTTCGTCGTCGTCTGCTGATGTTTTGATAGGGGTGGAGGGGTCGATCGTCGCGTGGACGACGCGGGAAAAGGAGAGGCGGTCTTCTTGGGAGGGTAAGATGGGATCGCCAACGAGGAGAGCGTAGGTGGCGTCGTCGGGTGGCGCGTTGAAGTCTGCCGGATTAGATTACATGGTGTAGTGGCGAACTTGCGGCAAGTGTGGTCTACTTACCACCGGCAATGATGCAGGGCCATTCGTTGTGGCCCTCTGCCTTCTGAAACCCGATGACTTCGCGGCGTAAAATCCCGGCTTGTCTAGGTCCGCATAGTTAACGCGGAAAGAAATCATACGTCTTCTAAAGGCCTACCTAGCGCGTTCGTATGTGTACCTATTTATGGGAAATCGGTCAGTTCCGAGATCATGAGTCATGTACGACTCTTGTTTCTATCAAAATTCACCTTGGGTGCCAGAACAAATGTGTAGTGGCTACCACAACTCCCTTATTCTGTGATCCAGTACTTTTTAGGGCGACAACATTTCCGATGTTCTTCGTTCGGAAGCTGGCACCACGACGCGCCCGCTCGTGGTCGCTCTGCCTGATGTCCTCTTCATCGTAGTAGACGACCCGCTCTGCCACCTTTTCGTACGCATCCTTCTTGTATGCGATAAGACTGCCGTGCAACTTCTTAGGGCCGGCAGCGTACGTGTGGGCGTAGCCTATACTTTCCAAGACGGGAATAACCTTTTCTAGTCGGTCGACTTCCTACCGGGCCCTTTAGTACTAAAGCTGCAGCGTCAAGAGAAAAACACCCACCTGCAGGCAAATGATGTCCGCATTTCGTGTGGCAATTTCAAGATATATCATGTGCTCCCGTTGCGGTGCTTTGAGGCAGTCGCTGTTGGGAAACAATTCACGACCTGACAACGTCAGGCATTCCGTGGCCTAGCGTAGCGCATGCGCCACTCACGGACAAGACATTGAGCAAGCAACTAAACAGCTTCGTCGGAAAATATTCGTTCAGTTTTAATTGGAAAACACAAACGTTCCAAGTCATGATTTTGATCCGTTGCTCAGTGGACGCACTATCCGTCTCTTGCAGTCTAAACCATGATCGAGGGATGGTACGTCCTTTCTCCTCGTTGATTAGTGACAACTTTTGGGGCGGTGACTGGACTGCGAGTTGTTTCTTGCGCCTCCGCTCTTCCTGTTTAGCAAGCTGCTCTGGGGTAAGCTGGTATGTGCCCTTGCTTAACATTCTGGTGGTGAACCGTAGGTTCGACAGTCCATGAACTTTCAAAAAGTTGACGCGAGCATGCCCTCGTGCGGTTGCCCTGAGCAAGGCTCTTGTCGAGAGCCCGAAGAAGTGCAGAATGGTTGTGGACGCGAGCAGTACAAGTACTTGGTGGCTGTAGTGCACCACACATTTTGAGTGTCGCCCATCCGGTGCCGGCGGCCCGGCCACATGGGCTACCTGTTGCGGCAGGAAGCATTTCTTCTCTCCTCATCCTTGTTGGCTGTTTTGGGACGGGACACTGGTATTATCGGTCAATCTGCTGCATGCTGCGTGCTCTGATTCCACTCAGGCAACGTTTTGGCTCTTTGTATTCCTCTTCTGGCCGGCACAAAGCTTATATACCTCCTCCTTCCTGGTTACGCGTCTCCCCGGTCCTTCCACAGCTTTCCAGACGTTACGCTCACGTCCAGCCTGTTATGTCTCCTGGTGCCAATGGTTCTGTTCCTTCTATCAATGGAGCTCAGACATATGGAAACTTTGACCTGGTTCGGCGCTTCAAGCTTGATTTCTCGGACGTAGAGGTCTCGAAGTGGAAGAGTCGCACTACGGGTCTAACGGTCGTACATCTTGACTATGAGGGTGAGTTCCGATTAGCTGCAACTGAGCCCTCGCGGTCTAATAATTTATTCAGCACCCATTGTCAATGGTTACTTTGTTGTTGCCACCGAAAGTGCGTCAATAGTCGCTCTCGATCACTGACGCCACATCTAATCGTTTGGCCAGTTTTTGATGATAGCGGGTGCCCGCACACTCTAGAACAGTGCGAATTCAACTCATTTGACTTGAAAGCACCTGTGCTGATTATTTGATCGAAGCCTAGTGTTCATGGGTTCTGAGAAGTACCCGTATAAGGGTATCATTGACCACTTGGCCAACCGCGGATTCTCCAACGGCACAAATGCTTGGACGGACACTGATCATACTGCTTATACCGTCTCCACTGCGGGAGAGCAGGGCTTCCTACAGCTGTTGCCGATTTACGTCGACCATATTCTGTATCCAACTCTGACCAAGGCCGGGTTTGTCACCGAGGTCAGTCATAGGCGTGCTTGTCTTCACTGTTGCACTGGCTTACAAGAAATGGTATAGGTACACCACGTTGATGGCGAAGGGCATGATTCCGGCGTGGTCTACAGCGAAATGCAAGGTCGCGAGAATACTTCCGGTGATCTCATGGCTTTGAAGTGAGGATCACGTATTCCGCAGAATCGCAAATGTGCTGATCCTTTCACAGAATGCAGCGGTTGCTCAATCCGCCCGGCAGTGCATACCGCAGTGAGACAGGCGGTCTCATGGAGGCCCTCCGCGTTCTCACCATCGAGCAAAGTAAGGTCTCCCTGTCTAGGCTTGTAACTGTATACTAAAGTGTCCTCAGTCCGACAGTATCACGGCACCTACTACGTTCCCCACAACCTCTCTTTAATTGTTTGCGGCAAGCTCAGCAGTGGTACTACCTCGCTGCTCAAGCTCGTCGAGGAGCAAGTCGACCCGCGAATTGTCGCACACGGGCAGAACAAGGGTGTAAGACCGCCGGGCTGGAAGCGGCCTTTCGTAGAGACGAAGAGCGCCGAGCGGACAGGGATCAAGGAGGATGTGAAGGAGAGTGTGGAGTTTCCGGAGAAGGATGAGAGTGTGGGGGAGGTTATGATCAATTATGTAGGCCCGAAGCCGAATGCGTTTCTGGAGAGGAAGGGCTTGGATATTCTAAGCACGTATTTGACGTCGTCCCCGGTTGCTCCTCTGAACAAGGAGTATATTGAGACGGAATCACCCTTGTGGTATGCATCTCTTTGAAAGTGGCTTGGTAAAGGACTGATCCGATGTCTCTACCAGCACATACATCTATTTTGGTGAAGACACCCGCGCCACCTGCGTCGACCTCCCCATCTACATTGGCTCAGTGCCCACAGAACACATCGACACATTCGGTGAGCGACTCCGGACAAGCTTCAAGCGCATTGCGGAGAAAGGTTTCGACATGGAGCGTATGTCGATGGTCATCAACCGGGACGAGAGACAGGTCTGCGGCGCTGTACCTGAAATCACAGTCAGAGTATCGCTGATGTTTTGTAACAGCTTCGCAGCAAACTGGAGTCCGCAAAAGGCGACACCTTCTCTGGGTCGGTTATTACTGACTTTTTGTATGGCAAGGAGGACGCTTCGGAGCTTTTGCCGGCTATGGATGAGATTAATTATTATAACGTTCTTAAAAAGTGGACGAACGCGGAGTGGGTTGCTCTGCTGCAGAAGTGAGTTTTGTCCCTTCTGCCCACTTTATTGGTACGATAAGTACGCAGGTATTACATCGCCCAGCCGAGTGTCACGGTCGTCGGCAAGCCCTCCGCCGCTATGGCTGACAAGCTCGAGAACGACGAGAAAGCGCGGATCGCGGCGCAGAAGGAAAAGCTCGGGCCTGAGGGGCTCAAGCAGAAGGCGAAGGAACTCGACGATGCTAAGACGGAGCATGAGAAGCCCATCCCGGACGACATATTGACTGCGTTCCCTGTGCCGGACGTCAAAAGCATCTCGTGGATCACAGTTAAGAGCGTGCAGGAGAGCGGGAGTGGGCGCGCGCCGGCGCGGTTTGAGACGGATCCGGAGCTTGCGAGGTATATTGGGCAGGATGGCGCGGAGCTGCCGTTCTTTGTCCAGTATGACCATGTGCAGGTAAGAGTGAAGGCTCTTCCATGAGCGCGGGCTGATGTGTTCTCTTATTAGTCTGACTTTGTCACGATCCACGCCTATTTCTCGCTAGCAAACTTGCCCGACCGGCTCCGTCCGTACGTAGGTCATGACTATCTCGACCATATTTGCAGCTAACACCTTCTGCAGTCATCTATCTGCGTACCTGGCTTCCTTCTTCTCGCTTCCCATCAAGCGGGCAACGGGTGAGGAGCTCAGCCATGAGGAAGTCGTGAATAGACTCGACGACGAGACCGTGTCGTATGAGGTCAACCTGGGCACGGCGGTACCGTCGGGTTTCCCTGAGCTTCTTCGTGTCAGCATCAAGACCGAGGCTGGGATGTACGAGAAGGCGGTTGCATGGCTCAAGGACTTGCTCTACGGAAGCAAGTTCGACAAGGAAAGGTGAGAAATAATAATCTATATGGATTGATGCACTTCTAATTCAAACCCTAGACTTCAAGTCACTGCGGCTAAAATCCAACAATCACTGCCGGAGCTGAAGCGCGATGGAAACACGGTTCTTAGCTCGTTCCAGACGGACCTGCTTTACGACGAGACTTCGTCGACTCGGGCTGGAGCTCTTCTGGCGCAAATGGAATTTATCCCCAAGATTATGCAGCAGCTGCAGGAGTCTCCTGAGGCTGTGACGAAGGAGTTTGAAGAGCTCAGACAATATAGTAAGGACTTTTCTTGTCTCTGCCCCGGTGTTGTGCTGACGCGAGTTAGTCACCGAGCCGTCCGGTGTCCGCTTCTCGGTCTCAGGTAATATCTTAGGTCTCCCCGAACCTCGTGGGGTATGGAGAAAGCACTTCGGTAATGTTATTTTGGTAAGTATAGTCAATAGATTGCATTGCCTGCATGACTCTGACCAGTCATTGTGTTCTTTAGGAAACACCTCTTGCACCCGTTAAGCTCTCTAGCGAGTCGCTTAGCGCTGTGGGCAAGAACCCCGTCAAGAGGGCCGTAGTTGTCAGTCTTCCCACGATCGAGAGTTCCTTCACATCGCACACAACGAAGGGAATACAAGGGTTCGCTCATCCTGAGTACCCTGCGTTGCGGGTAGCGATGGAGGTCCTCAATGCAACTGAAAGCTATCTCTGGGTAAGGATTCCAAGTCAGCATTGGTGATGCAGATATATTGACTCTTATCTGGCAGCGGTACATCCGTGGTTCTGGTCTGGCATACGGTGCATACGTGTCAGCGGATACGGAGTCAGGATTCACAAGCTTCTCCCTGTATCGAGTGCGTCTTATTCTCATTTGGAAGCACATCATTACTTATTGTATCCGCAGAGTTCAAACGCTGTCCAAGGATTTGAGCAGGCGGCCAAGGTTGTCCGTGGTCTTGTGGACGGTTCTGTAAGTTGCAGCTCTCCTGCATAACGACGGAATATACTCATGAAGGACGTTTCAGATTGACCTGCCGCAGACAAGTATAGATGCAGCGAAGAGCAGCATTGTATACGGTGTTGCCAAAGCTGTTTCGACAGCAAGCAGAGCAGCGGCAGTGTCCTTCTCAAATCAGGCTTTGAAGGGTCTGCCACAAGACTACAACGTCAAGCTGCTAGAGAAATACCAAGCAGTCACTAAACAAGACGTGCTAGCCTCGCTGAAGGACCACTTCCTACCCTTGTTCGACCCATCGTCGTCGGTGGCGGTTATTGCCACTGCACCAGGGAAGGCGGGTCCGATCAGTGACGAGCTGTCGAAGCTCGGCTTCCAGGTTGAGAAACGGACGCTGCAGGTCGATCCCGAGGAGATGGCTGCTTTGGACATGGATGAAGGCGAGGAGGGTAGCGAATCAGGAAGCGAGGAAAGTGAGGAAAGTGACAAAGGTCGGTAGCACCTGGCTTGGTCGTACTTTGCGGGACAGTTTGTAGCATTAGTATTGTTGTATCATTGATTATTCCTGGACACTCTGCTCAGTAATTACAGAGTTATGCTTCCTCTCACTGTGAAGCCGATGGTGCTGGTTGAGTGTCAAGTGTCTTTTGAGGCATCAGTCGCATATGACTTCGATCATTTTTTCGGAGGCTTGTCCTGGTTTGAGTTCGACGTCTTCGAGGAAGTCGTTCTCTACCAGGAAGTGAATGGCTTGAGAGAAATTGGATACGGTCATTCGTATCTCAGGGAGGAGCAGCTAGACAGATGATGAGTAAGCATACCACTGTACAGGGGAGGAGCCGCGTACCCTTCTCAAAAGCGACGGGCGGAATCCGAAAGGATTATGCAGAGGTCTTTTCGGCTGGGGAACAAAAGGTTTTTTGATAGGCGTGGTGGACACAGGAGGAGCTTCACGCGCAGATGGCATCGCGGGTGCGGGTATTTCCGGTTGGGTATCATTGGGGCCTTCAACAATTGGGATGGGCACGGGATCGACAGTTTCTTCTTCTGTATCGGAAGATCGGTACGCGTTGACAAGACCAGCGGGAGGTTTGGAGGAGACGGCTTCGGGCGCGTCATCCGAGTCTGAATCAGAACCCGATTCTGACGAACGGACATCGTCTGCGATTTGAGGTTTCGGGGGCAGGGCAGTGACTCCAGTGGGCTTCTGCATAGCATTGTTGCTCGATGATGATGCGGCGGCCTCTCCTCTCCCTCTCCCTCTTCCACGGCCGTCACCTCTGCCTCTGCCTCTACCCCGACCTCTTCCACCCCTACCACCGTCATCTATCCGCCGCTTCTTCCGCCCGTCGAGGCTGATATCCGGGTCTAATTGTCCTCGCGCAATCGCTTCCTCAATTTTTCTCTTCTTGTCCTCGACCTTGGCCGCGGACGGCCAGCGTTTCCGCCGCTCAGCAATCCAAGCATCAAGAGCCTCTGGTGAGTCTAGGATCAAGTTGGTGCCCTGTATAGGGACTGGCTTCCTACGCGTCCATCCACGCGTTAGTTGCCATTCAGGGAAAGTTACAAGCATGCATACCCTTTCAGACTAGGGTCGGCGTCCCAGTCATTCTTTTTGTTTCTTTTCTCCCAGCCAGGAGGATAGATAAGGTGTCGGTCCATCATGTGGATCTCGACACTTTTCTTGGACCCCATGAATTGGCAGTCCCTGTAGGTGCATCTTTCGTTGCCGGGCTGGTACCAGCCACCCGATGGTGGCGGTCGGAATGGTCGAGGTTGAGAGGGTTGCACACTGCGAGGAACATATCCAGATGGCGCAGTAGAAGGACCCGCCAAATACGTTGAAGAGAGCGTGTACCCTTGAGGAGTCGTTCCCGAGGTGCTTATGGCATTGAGATAGGCTTGTGAGTACTGCTGCGTCTGGTGATAATACTGAGCATATGGATTTTGTAATGCAGCAGCGACGGCGTTGGTGGCCTGGTAGGGATACGCATATTGTGGCTGCTGTGGCCTTTGTGGCAGGTTGTGGCCAGATGACGGAGGCATTGAAGACTTCGGTGCCGGCGGTAAGTACTAAGTAGCCGAATATAGCGACGCAATCCTTCGCGGGCCGGGCCGAGTCCATAGCCGAGAGGTCTCCGCTTCGCAGGGCGGGGCGGCGCACGTGGACCCCGAGCGCTGACTCGGCCGGAAGGCGGCTTTAACAGGGCTGGTCGAGACCGCCGGTCCCGCAGTACTCTCCAACTTGCGCGCTCTGCTCCCTCATCGTCCTTCTCGACGTACTCCTCCTCCTCCTCTTCCTGCCCCTCTTCCTGCCCCGTCTCCCCCGCCATGCCCTCCGAGTCCCCTCGTCGCTCTCGTGAGTAAACGTTCTAGTCGGCGCGCTTCATTCCTGCCTTTACGTGACGCGTCCAAATTTTTTGCTAACCTGTACGCCCTCTTATAGCGACGCCGGAAATGTCTCGATCACCGTCTCCTAGCAGCCATGATACGCTCTCTCTCCGAGCTCTGGTCAGCACCAAGGACGCCGGCGTCATCATCGGTAAGGGTGGAAAAAATGTCGCGGACCTGAGAGAACAGACCGGCGTCAAGGCGGGCGTCAGCAAAGTCATCCAAGGCGTCCATGAACGTGTCCTCACCGTCACTGGTCCTGTTGAGGGCGTTGCTAAGGTTAGTGCGTTTCAGTGCGTATACTATGTGAGAGACTGACGCCGCTCCTACGATTCAGGCGTACACGCTTATCATCCAGCAACTTGTCGCCGCCAACCCCACGTCGCCCATCTCCATTTCCTCCCCCTCTTCTACTCACACGTCTATCCGCCTCTTGATTTCTCACAACCTCATGGGCACTGTCATCGGCCGCAGCGGCCAGAAAATCAAGGCTATCCAGGACGGCACTGGTGTGCGTATGGTTGCGTCGAAGGAGATGCTTCCACAATCTACGGAACGCATTGTAGAAGTTCAGGGCCCGATCGAAGCCATTGGCAACGCCTTGCAAGAGATTGGCAAGTGTCTTCTGGAGGACTGGGAACGGGGCACAGGTACTGTCTTGTTCCACCCCGGCGCCGCAGCCGACGATCGCGCTGGTGGAGGCAGGCGCTCCTCAACTACCTATTCGACCTCGAACTACAACGGTGCTGGGCGCCGAAGCAACGGTGATGCTAATCGTGGTCGTGGCACACCGCCTTCCCCTGGCTCGCCCTCGCAGCCGGCCAATCTCCGAACGCAAAATATCTCCATTCCTTCCGACATGGTTGGCTGCATCATCGGCCGTGGTGGCTCTAAAATCACTGAGATCCGTCGTTTGTCTGGCTCCAAGATTTCTATAGCCAAGGCACCGCACGACGAGACGGGCGAGCGCATGTTCACCATCGTCGGTACGCCGGAGGCGAACGAGAAGGCGCTGTTCCTGCTGTACAACCAGCTGGAGAGCGAGAAGGAGAGGCGCGTCGGGAGGGAGCAGCAGCAGCAGGAGTTGCAAGATTGATCGTGGCCGTATTCTACTCCCATCTATTACCCTTCGTTGGAAAGGATGCTTGGACCTATCTCGTTTGCGAGGCCCGTCCGAACATCTCCTTCAACACCTCAAATGTTCATAGTCGTCAAACCCACACGTGCACCGACAACAGGTATGGTCACCATGTCTTCGGGTTCCCATGCAATTTTACAGGCGGACCATGTACCCTTCACTCCCCAATTCTTGATCGTCATCATTGAAAATATCGTACAACTGCGCGCAAGTCCGCGCTTAACACCTGTCATCTCCTTGTTCGCTGTTCGCCGTCCGTATTGTTTCATCTTCATCCCATGTCTCAACTGCTCCGTCTACATTAGGTACTTGTTGTCGCCGCTTAGTTTCCGCCTCATCGTACTGCTTTCGACATGTTTGCAACTAGCACTTGAAGGACATTATAAAAGTATGTATATGCTCCAGATACATTTTGAGAGTAATTGCAGCACTCCCCCGCTATCAGGTTCTCTGCTTTACGAGTTACGACATAGGATCAAAACGAGGCTGCACTCTTTGAGCTTCCGCCATTGGTTTTGGAGTTATATTTATACAAACGCGGATAGGCCTGTGAAACCACGCATCATATTCGACATAACGCCCGACAGCGCTGCATAGGGGAGCAGTGAAACGTGTTACATAGAGTATCTCATAGCATCTGGTCATAGGAGGCGGAGAGGGAAGATAAGGTAAGTGATGAGGTGCGAGACACCATCCGCCTAATAACCGAGCTGTGCGAGATTCTCCGATGTATTGTCCGCGAGGGCCTTTTGGCGCAGCTTGACGGCAGCAAGCTTTGATACGCGAGGTATTACGGTGTGCAGATAGGATAGGAGTTAAGTGTGAACGTACCTTGCGCGCATGGAAAGCCTGAGCCTTCACCTTCCTCTTCTCCTCCAAACGATCCACAACGTCCTTGTAACCCCAGCCAACCTCGTGCGAGAGACGCTAAGTACCACACCATGCTCAGTAATGTCCATTTCGCCGAGATCTTATCTCAACTCACTTTGACTGTGCAGTACTTCCTGCCAGGCTTCAGTCTCAGCACTCGGAGAGCCTCCGGCACGACCATCCTCTTCTTACGGTCGTAGGGTGGGGGAACACCCTCGAACAACTTCAAGCGCTCAAGAGCCGCAGCACCACGCGCGGTCTTGTGGGGAATCATGCCCCGGATCGCGCGGAAAAGAATCTTGGAGGGAGCGCGGTGGTGGAAGGGACCGGACTTCTTGGGGTTCACGATGTGGCGTTTGTGGAGGAAGTTGTGGTACCGGAGCTAAAGCAGCCAATGCAATTGCAATAGACGCAATGTCTGATGGTAAGTCTCGAACTTCAGAAACTGCATCTGAGTCACATACCTTGTTGCGGAAGAAGCTCCCTGAGATGTTGATTTCCTCGCACCGAACCACAACGATTTTCTGGCCAGAGAGGATCTGCTTAGAGATGATAGAGGCCAGTCGGCCAAGAAGGTGGCCCTTGCCATCAATTACGATGGGACTGGAGGAGAAAGTGGCCATGGCGAGAGTCTGAGAGTCGAAAGCACCGTCGTCAGAGCGTCGTTCGGCAAGTAAGCATGAACAAAACCAACCTAGAGTACAAGCAGAGCGGTTAGAATGTTCTGCAGATGATAGCGCGACCTCAGGCTTACCTTGAGATCTTGAAGTCGTGAACCGCGTTGCACGCACAGTACGAGCCGTGTGGGTGACAGCCACTGTGACATGAAACTGCACAGTTGACCACCGGCATGGCCCGGTACTTCCCATCACTTTGATTCCCCGCATGTGTGCCATATATGGCAGGTGTTTAAGTTCGATTCCGCGGACCTCCCAGCCGTTTGCACTTGTAGCCTTGTGCTTGGAAAAGGCCCATCGAAGTGATATTAAATCCTGTTTCTCCAACAGGAGTAGCATCCTATGTCGGCCGATCGATTTGACCTCCTCACTCGGGGCTCGGGGTGCTTAACGTGCCGACCTAAATGATGGCCGTGACCTCTCTTCAAGGATCAATGTAAGACTGGTAAGCGTGGTATGTCCCTAATTCATTACACCTGATTGACTTCAAGACATCAGATTATATTCTGCAGATGAAGCTCTGCCCACCAAGAGCTCTGACTAATAATGTAAGCCGATGATTGTCGGTATTAACGCCACTCGCTGCTACGGATGTCAATGGTGGTAGAACCGCCCAAGTCACTTTACTCGTCTTGAGGCTCCCATACCTTCTGTAGTATCTCGCTGATCCGGAATGCTCTCGACCCCCATGGGAGCCGCTTCTTCCTTTTTGCAGCATCCCGCGGAACCCCCTCAGCATCATACCTTAATCAATTGCCTCAAGCCGTAGATTTACTCGTAGATCTCGGTGAGCTATCAAGGGCAGGTATCTGCAACGGCGTACACAATATTGTATGCGCCTTCCATATGACCTTACCTCATTCTGAACGCCCGGAGTTGCTGGCGTCCGGCCTCACAGAGCTGGAGGTAGCTGACGATCTCCAGAAAACAATGACCATCGATCTGAGGCTATTGCTGCGATTGCGGCCGGCGATCACAGAGGCTATAGGGAAAACTGATACAAATACAACAACCCACCAACGTAATATGAAAGCCTATGTGAAGTCCAACAATACCCCGAGCCATCTTATCTCTAGACCCCGAAAGCATGGCGCCACGTACCGCCAGCGTATTGGCCCGACAAATCGACCACGAATAGATGCCCGGAGTCGGAGTATGATGCCTGCCTGCTTGGGTCACCTCCTACAGCGCCACAGTGTGCGGTCGTGACATACAGCTGGTCCTGGTTGGGCCCTGGACCGCGGTCAAGGTGGGAATGTGCCAAGATTAAGCGGCGACTTACCTCCAAAGCAGCATGCAGTCACGTTCAGGACATTGGGAAAGTGGATTTCTATATCTTCCAAGCCTTCCGGAGTGTATCGAACAATACGAGAGCCTCCCCATCTGAAAGGAAGTAAGCATGCATGCCACCTTCTGCCCCGTTAAATAACGTGTACGAATTACCTAGCACTCCATATGCCGCCTTCACTGTCAATACACAGACCATCCGGGAAGGAACCCCATTGCTGGCCTTGGGCGAGCGCGTCGACGAAGATACGGCGATTGCTGATTTCTCCGTCATCGTAGTCGTAGGCGTAGATGCGGTTGACTAGAGAGTCCACGAAATACCTATAATGGGTTGTCAGAGGATGCATATTCTACGGCTAGGGCAACTTACATGGTCTTCCCGTCTAGGCTCCAACCCAAGCCGTTCGTATCCTTATACAGGCGTCACGTAGGTACCCTTCTTTTGCGAATGGTGGCATACTTACCGTGAAAGGACCCTCGTCTACTACCACGCAAGAGTCATCTGCAGGATCATATCTCCAGAGACGTCCGGGGATATTGTGGTCTTTGGAGTATATTGTGCCCGCAAAATAGCGGCCCTTGTCGTCGCAAGCACCGTCGTTGAACCTCACATGCGGAACTTGATCGGAGGGTATGGGTTGGCTCAAGTATCTGATCTGAGAGCCTTCCAGGAGCGCATAACCTGTTGCCGTCGTGCAAGCCAACTGAGATTGCAATCAGCGCGCAGACGGCCCCAGAATAATAAAGAACTCACCCCATTCCCGTCCTTACGAAGAGATAGGCAAGTTATGGACTCCTCGTAGCAATCAACTGATAAATCCCCGGTAGGGGTGTTGAAATGGTACACCTGTAAAATGTCAGTACCGTGTTGGTCTCAATGCCTTCAAGTTCAGGTGGACCACCTTCTTGTCCTCGATATCTACGAAATGTAAAGTGGATGTAGCATGGTCGTACAGTGGTCCTGCAATACCAAGCAGTACAGTTAATCGATGGTGCGGTCCGAAAAGCTGAATCACCTTCGCCCAGCGTACAGCCAACCTTGAGAAGAGGTTCAGTAACGTGGATCTGTTTAGCCGGGGCCATATCAGATGCGATATCAGGACGGGTTATGCCTCACTCCATCTCAAGGCGCTCCATTATTTATATTTGCCTGCTGCTCTGTTTGACGACATTGCGCTGCATGACCTGCATAAAGGGGTGCGTTGGATTGAAGTGACGGAACCGGCCCGCAGTCAACCGGTCGTTCAGGTCAACATTGCTGAATTCAAGGCTACTTGGTATCTGCGGGGAAGACGCTCAGACGTGTACGGATCACAGATACCGAGACCCTTGCTGCTTAACGCTAAAATTGTGATCAAATTACGCTCCTCTACTTCGCGATTATCGGCTAGTACATTCTCATTGTTCTGCGACGCTTGGGGATTGGTCCAGAACCGCTTAGAAAGCCTGCAGTCCTACTGTTTAAGACAATTATTCTCCCGCAGAAGCGAAAGGAAGGAGAAGCGTGAAGATGGCCTGCAGTGTGCCTGAGCGCAGAATTTTGGGGGGACGCTCATGTTCATTGAGCTATGGAGCGGTGAGCGGCAATCCAGGGTTTAAAGTTACAGGCTTACCTTCGGGGGTCTTGGCAATGTAGTCAATGGCTGCGGAGAGGTGAGGCAGGTCAGAACAGGAAGTTGTCCATATGACAGTTTCGTACCTTGCTGGACGCTCGTAATCTCGTCAGCCTCCGCATCGGGGATCTCTATCGAGAACTCCTGTGTTTGAAGACAATGTAAGTTAGTTCACCAAGTCCTTTGACTAGAACACACCTCCTCCACCGCCATGACTACTTCCACCGCGTCCAGACTGTCCAAGCCCAAATCCTCTGCGAACCGCGAAGAAGTGACCAACTGTGACCGGGCAATAGTGGTCAGGACGACGTAAGTCTGAGGGAGATGCTAAGAACCTTAGAAGGATCAACTTTCTCGAAGCCCTTGAGCACCTCCAGAACGCGCGATTCAATCTGGTCCTTCGAAAGACCAGCAGCGGCAGAGAAGCTTGACCGCGGCGGCAAGCGGCTCCAGCGGTTGGCGACCGTCAGGGAGACGCGAGGATAAGAAGCCCTAGAGGCAGTTCTGAGTGCAAAGCGAGCAAAAGACATTGTGACTGAGGCCTGAGGAGCTCGTCCGGGGACGCGTTTCCTTGCGTAAGGTGCAGAAGTTGGTTCGACGAGCGCGGCGGCATGGGCCGGACTTGGCCGAGTAATCCCGGACCACCGCTTCCCGGTGCCCATCGACATCATCCAACCTCATCCTACTTGCAGCTTCAAATTTCAAAGCTTGAAGCTTGAAGCTTGAACGTTGAACGTTGAACCGCCGTATGCTCTCTGATCGTGATAGCACTCGCTGTCGGAAGTTACATGCAGAAATTTGACAAGTCTACTCGAGTAAATCCTGGTTTGCATCGTGTGTAACGATCTGTGGCTTTGTCAAATTTATACATATCATGACCATCGGTTCAAGTTGACGTTAGTGCGTCTCCTCGCTATGTGTGATATCTTTTCTTATCAATAATCTCCTATGTACGTCACTTGAATTGATGGCTAATGACGCGCTTGAGGCTGACCGACTTCGAGTGCAACCCGCGGTGTTATCACCCACCCTCGATCCCCACCAATACGCAGCAGCACAAGAGATCGGTATTGGGTACGTGCTCTTTGACGAAGGGCCCTAATATGCATATACAGGTTCTGGCACTGTCCCGAAGTGTGACTCGCCAATAGACCTCTTCTGACACGCTCTGCCGCTCATGTGAGGCATCCACATCGCGCTCTCCTGGGTCATAGAATGCCTACGACTTTCTTCTTCGGCCATGACTAAACTGCACGACAGCCCTACAATTCCAAGAATGACTTCAGGGAGCGTTCTGCTCCAGAGGCAGCGGACCCAATAGGTCAATTGGCCCCCCCTAACACGCTCGCGGCTAGTTGTTGTCCAGACCAGGCGTCGACCGTTCTACAGCTAAGATGCCCCATCTTAGGCTTGTTCTTCAACTCAACTCTTCCTTGACCGGGTTTCCCTTGACATCGCTCCCCTCTCCAATTGAAAGAATAGTCTTGGCACAGCTTCCTCAGGTCCGTCCGCTGGCAGTGCACGACTCCGATACGATACGTTTGGCTACTGGCATCCGTGGCTTAATTACCGCTCATTTCAAGGTCTAGAAACCTAGCTCGGATCCCATCGCCCCATAGGCGCCGCATCTGACGAACAGCGGCTTATGTACTCATGACCTCACAGTATCTTCTAGCGTGATCAACCACAGGTGTTGTGGACAAGCATCTTCTATCCTGTCCGCTGAAATTATAGCTCCGGTTGCGCCTGTGAAGTGCGCGGACTTCGTGCTTTATCTCCACCCTCCCCGCTTCTACGGCTGCCAGACACCCTAGAATCCCGCTCCCTCGAATTCAAACTGCTCTGCGTTGGTTGGTCAGCCTCATTTCTTTCATTTCCGGCATCCCTGTTCACTGGATTTTGCGATACGCCTTGCTTTAGAGTTTAGGCTTGCTCAAATTCAAGGCGGTTTGATATTTCTTACGGCTGTATATACTGTCAGATCCGTCTACACATAATCTGCTAGCGGATCGTCAAAGCTTCTGGACTATACTGACCGACGAATAGGTCGTGCTCGGGGTGCGGATGAATCCCATAAGCAATTACTCCTTCCTTGGGCAATTCGACCCTTGTCGAGTATTTGACAACATTTTTATATCCTGTATATTTTGCATCGAAAGCAGCGTTGACACACTATCTACAATGTTTGTATGCAATGGAAGATGTAGGGTGCCCACACGACTCGAGTATGTAGTACTACAGCGTCGGCACCTATAGCGAAGGAGAGGGGCCAGTATTCGTCCGTGGAAGCAAGCCCAATTAGGAAGGTGCAGCGCCTGCTCTAACTTGACCTCGGTCCTCGGGGCCAACCAGGTCACATAGTCCTCCGCTCTACCTAGCAAGCTCGAGGCGGACAATATCATGAAGCATGGCGTGGCTTTCCGAAAGTTCTCGAGGACTACGTCCCATCGAATGCTAATGCTTCGGTAGGACTCCATCTCGTCTTCCAGTGGTGAATGCGCTCAACATTACGCGCTAGGAACTTGGTCACATCGTTACTGGAGCACGAGCAGATTAAAACCACTATCCCCAAAGCAAAGGACACGGCGAGGTTGGCTGAGAAGGTTCGTCCTGTAACTGACTGACCATGTGCGATGTATGACAGCCCCGGCGAAGATAATCACGCTGGGCAAGAAAGGAACCGTGCCCGCGTACCGTCAAGCGCAAGGATTCCTCCTCAACCACTCCCTTCTTCCCAGGCTCTTTGGCACGCTGTCTCGTCGATACGCCGAGCGACCAGGCGGGTACACGCGTATCCACAAGTACGGCAACCGGCCAGGCGACAATGCTCCCGTGGCTATCTTGGAGCTTGTCGACAACCCGCGCGACTTGAAGTTCGAGATGGCCGCAAGATCTGTCGGTTTTGAGCTTCTGTCAAAGAAGGTGCAGACGCAGTCGCCTCGGCAATTACTCGAGTCCGGGCTGCCAAGCGTGGAAGAGCTCGTCGAGAAAGAGTTACCTCTGGGCCCCGAGGACAGGGGCAGCTTGCGAGAGTACACCCGTCGCAACGTCCAAAGAGCGTTGAAATACCGAAGCGAGGCGGCGAAGGAGGAGTTCATACGCAAAGCGGATGATTATGTCGTACGTGCACGTATCCGAAACATGCGCATACGACGCTAACCCATGGTTCAACAGCAAACACTCATGTCGGATCCCACTTCTCTGAAGGAGGATGTCCAAGTGCCATCAGATAACGCCAAGAAAGAAATCGCGACTTTTGGGCGCCTGGACAAGGCGGGCAAGGCACTTCCTGGAATGGTACGGGGGACTCTGCGGTTAGCCAAAGGCGCCTTGGCGAAGCCACACTGGAATTCGCAGCCTTGGAGACAACGAAAAAAGCTGGGCATTGACCGTAGTCCAATCGAGGCGCCCTCTACATTATCGGACGCTGTATCCCAGCCCACTGCTTGATTCCTCATATGTTATATTACACGCAAATTGTTCAGAACTCGCTCGCGGCCTCCAAGTCGTCCGCATTCAGCCAGTCCGCACCGTCATTCATCAGTTCCGTCCACACGGTATCCCTGGCGTGAATCGGCCAGCCCGGGGTATCCCAGAACCTTGCCTTGATACCAAGTGCGTGGGCGTCGTTGACGAACTTTGTGATATTTGCCCGCTGGGCATCGCTGATGGCGCCAATGCCGCTCCAGCCGACTGCGACTTCGTAGTCTGTGCTGGCGAGCGGGGACAAGCTGACGTCGAAGGTCGTGTTGAGCGACGGATCGGTGAGCTGCGTGAGCGGGGCATCGTAAAAGTAATCCCTGGGTTCCAGCGCCTTGATGGGATCGAGTGGGGAGTTGCCCGTCCCCACTACAGTCACTGCGGACGTGGTGAGGGTCCCGTTTGCGTAGGTCGTCAGGTATCCTTCCGAGCGCAACGGCTCGAGCGCTTGGAGGACGTAAGGCAAGGTCCTGAGATAGATCAGTGAGTGATGGGCAGTTTCTTGATCGTATAAAAGACGTACGCGACCCCATCCGTCTTGATGTCCACTAACAGCTGCAGTGGCGTGCCGGAGGACGTGTCCCAGACGCCGCTAAGCTCCGATTAGCTGTTAACACTCGCGCGGACTGGGGGACTTACTTCGGGGTCGTCTGATTTAGCGTGAACGCGTTCTTGGGGTTCTCTCCTGCGAGGACGGTAAGGAGCGGCTGCACGTATAACGAGGCGAAGGTGCGAGCCGGAGTCAGGGCTGCCAGCTCGTGGCCGACCTGATTCAAGGGTCAGCGACGGTCCCGCCAACACTCCCGCGCGTCTACTCACGAACAGCGTGCCGTTCTCGAGCCAGACGTCCGCCTCGACGCTGCCGACCCCATAGCTCAACGCCGTCAACAGCGGGACGTCCCTCCAGTCTTCTTATCCGCATCAGCCCGAGCTACCCGATCGTGGACTCGATCCGCTCACAATCGTTATGAGAGTGGATGCTCTTTGGCACGATGTTCTGTGTGAACTGGGTGGGGTACGTGAGAAGGGACGAGTTGCTGGACTCGAGGAATACGATCTGGTCGTTCACTGTGGGCTTTGCCTCGGCGTGGGCAGTCGCGAGAGCTACGACTCCTGCTTTCAAGAGCGTACTGAACGCCATGCTTCTAGACAGCGACTAAGGAGATACTCAGGGCCACCTACGATCGTGATAATATGCACGAAATATAAATAATGCATGCCGGCAGAGGATCCCGTGCCATGTCCTACGCAGTTTCTCGTCCAGTGACGGAAAAGATCGACGCACGTTGATGAGGGAAGCATTATCGTCAAGTACATGCGTCGCGTACCTGACAAGGGATGCGTGACGAAGGGCGTAGGAGTAGACGGTTTTCACGTTCACTCAATGTTACGACGCCTCAATGATAAGGACAAATATAGCAAACATTATGCCAAAAGCGTATTATAGGTATACATTCAATAGAAATACATCAGTTATACTTCATCTCATCACCCCCATTTAATTCGCCCACTCCTCAACACGGGTAGTCTTCGGGCAGCCCGGCGCCGGCGGGTTCGAGAACTGCGTCTCGACAAAGACCTTTTCGACGCCACCCTTGCGCTGGTCAAACGCAACGTACAACTTGTCCATGTCCTCGATGGGCACACGGTGCGTGATCATACTATTGACCGGATCGTCAGCACATCGCATACTCCAGCGAAACCGCAAGACACTCACAAGGTAGGATCGAACTTGCCCGGGATGATCCAGTCGTTCAAGATCTCCTCCCACCACAGGTGAACGGGCGCTTGTCCGTTGCCGATAAAGCGGACGCCCTTCTCCATGAGCGCACCAATGTTGAAGCCGTTCGTGTAGCCTGCGTACGCAGCAATGATACCGCAGCGACCCATCTTCTTAACAGACATGATCATCTCGTTGTGGATTTCCGACACGTCAGTCTCGAGCATAAGCGTCTTTTGGACCTTGTGCGCCATGGTCTTGGGGTCGTGGAACGAGCCTGAAAGTCGAGGGTTGGCATCGTAGAAATACAACTGGGTGTATAGTCACATACCGGCATCGATGGCGACATCGAGACCGCCGGGCGCGATCTCCTGCAGTCTCTTCACAACATCGGTGTGCTCGGTAAAGTCAAGCGTCTCAATGCCTGACTTTTCGCGCGCAAAGGCAAGACGCTCGGGGACCTTGTCGATACCGATGACGCGCGAAGCACCCATGGCCTTTGCCCAGCGTGCTACACACTGGCCGATAGGCCCGAGCCCCCAAACGCCGACGACGTCGCCCTCCTTGACACCGGTGTCCTTCACAGCGTGGTAACTCGTGGGCAGGACGTCAGACAGGTAGATCACCTGCTCGTCGGTAACATTGTCTGGAATCGGGAGGAGGTTGACCTCGCCAAAGGGCACGCGGACATATTCGGCCTGGCCACCGGGGAAACCACCGGTAAGGTGAGAGTAGCCGAAGAACCCTGCGTCACGGTGGCCGTACATGTAGTTCATGAGCCTGAATGCACTAGTGTCAGAGATGAAACGAGTTTGACGGAAGATAAGACCTACGAGGAGTTGTTGGTACGGTCGCAGAAAGAGGAGAGCTTCTTCTGGCAGTACTCGCATTGACCGCAAGCGATCTGGAAAGAAGCAACGACCCGTTGTCCGGGCTTTAAGTTTGTGACATTAGGGCCGATCCGGTCAACGACACCCATGAACTGCGCGACGTTAGCCTAAATGACATGACCGGGAATGGCAGGTAACGTACCTCGTGGCCAAGAATGTCGCCCTTCTGGAGAGTCATGATCTCTCCGTGGTAGAGGTGCAAATCCGATCCACAGATGGTGGTGCCAGTGACTTTGACGATAACGTCTGTCGGGTCTGTGATGTCTGGCACGGGCGCCTCGACCATGCGGACGTCCTTTGTCCCGAACCAGGCCAGAGCCTTCATTTTGGAGCCATCTTCTCTGTGCTTGTACTCGGGAGTGGTGGCAGTCGGGACAGTGCCGAGATGCTAAGACACGATCAGCGGCGAGTCCCGAAATGACAAGTGCGACGAGCGTACCTCTTGGAATTTGTTGGCAGCGAATTGCATTGTGACTGTGAGGGTAGTTGTGGGCCGCCATGAGCTAACACGATGCCTTATATAGGGCGGTGAGGTGGGGAGAGAGGTTGGAGAATGACGACGGTGGGTGGTATAAGTGACGTAACGCGCTGGACGCGACAAAGGTCACGTGGGAGGGCTGATGGGGAAGCCGATGCTTCTCTCGCGATGCATCCATCCCGATCGCCCTGCACCAGCCACGGAAGATCCATTTAATTCTGTCTGTAGTGCGATCTGGCTCAGATCGCAGTGCATCTGCAGGGTCATCGATTGCCCTTGCTGTGGCGCGACGCGGAATGCAAGTTCTTCCAGTATCTAGCGCCTTCTCTGCTCCGGTTCATATCTGCCATGATATTCTCAGCACGATTATTCTTGTCATCGATGACATCTAGACCGAGGAGTTCAGTGGTGCACACTTGGCCAGATTCCTCTATTCACCGCCACTATTAGAGTACGGAACGGCTCTCCTCACGGCCCTCTCATATGACGTGGGAGAAGCCTCAGCTCACGGATCCGCAAGTTCACTCAAGGTCGATATTGCCCGTGCATGCAAAGGTCGCGGGTTGGCAGACCACGGAAGCACTGGCCCTGTCGAGTCTGCGTTTGCAGTGCCCGGGAGCACTCAGAGACATGCCGGACATTTTCGCGGTATTTGTCTTATGCGCAATGTCAATGAACAGAACCGTGTGCACCTGCTGTGTCAAATCACTGTCCACGTACAGTACTTGAGGCACGACTAGGTCTTAGCCAGCCGAGCCAAAACCCGGGCGCAGTCAAGGCTGCGATGAATATTTTTTTGCCTCGGCAATGCACGCACCAGGTCGTAAGTCGATCCTAATGCGTCCGAATAACAGCATACGCCGGGGTGAGACAGCTTGTCGCTACAACCATACAGTGTTGATGTAACTACCAGATACGCAGCAACAAAACTGTGAAACGTTCCCATCGCATGGAAGACCGCGATATCGCGAGTCTCGACGGACGTCCGTGATTCTGGCGGGTGGTGACATCGCTGCGCGCCCGATGGACAAGATTCAAGTGTTCGTCAATGAGGCCTCTCGCAGCAGGCTGATATAGAGCTTGTCACTTGACGGTTGTTCCGGGCATCAAAATGCAAAGTTCGGACCTGGGGAATGCTTGATAGGATGGACGGCATTTAGAGCCTGATCTAGTATAGCAAGACAGCGTACGTGTTGTTCCTAGCTGCCATCCCACTCCCAAGAGAGCGGACTACAGAGGTTCTCAGCATCCAGGGTCAGCAATGTTAATGAAGGCGGGTACAAAGTCTTTATGAGCGTGGAAAAGAAGGTCAGATATGTCTGTTTGTCATATTTCGGGCTAGGGTTCTTCACGTTACTCAGCATATCAAGCACGGATAACTCAGCTTTCGTGACAATGACTCGACCGAACAGTGCCATCAACCCGAGTGGACGCGTCATGGTCGTCTTGGTGACTAGCTGAATCGCTTGCAGTACTGCGTATCTCGCAGCAAACTGTGCGAAGTCACCTGAAATAAACATGATCGAAGGGAAGGCGAAGAGCACAAGGAGAAAAACATACGGAAACTCACGAGGTCCCGGTTATATCCTCGCTATCGCATCTCAGAGCTTGCAATGGCCGCGGCACACAAAACGTTTCAATCAAACCCCACGTAGACCGGCAATTGGCATGGCAAGCCCGTTCCAAGTCGGAGCGTCAGAGATCACAAAACAACGTCCATACCAAATTTTTACGATCCTCCAAACAGGTCGCAAGTGCACATGGCACGGTGCCAGAGCTCAGCCGAGCAAGTCGTTGGCGCGCTGGCAGAAAAGCGCTTTCTTAATCTGAGAGCGGCGAGGAGCGCCCAGGAATAGGCGACTACGGAGGAGAACTGCGAGCGCGCACGCGAGTCCTTGTCGGGCCTCGCAGAGGCCCGGCGCGTTTGGGAGGTGATGCGTTCTTCATGGGAAGAAGCAAATGGTGCACAGCCTCCTCGTGGCCAGGCACCAGGCGGCAGTTTGCGCAAGGACTAAGCGAACCGTAGGTTGCATCAACATAGCACTGGCTGATCACAGCCGCAGCATTGAGTCATGATGAGTCTAACCAGCTCTTTTGCGGTCAGAAAAAAGACAAAAATTGCGGAGAGTGACATGCAATATGCAGGTGCAGGCAGCAGGGGATTTGGTGGCCGGGAAGGTGGCTGTCGGACAGCAATAAATCAGTCACGTGACGGACACGGTGCCTAATCGGGATAAGAGATATCAGTTTGCTCCCGTCGAGGCCGGACGTAGGCTAAGGAACGGCGCAATGAGCTTGTCTGTGGGAGAGATCAAACAAGTGGTCCGGACAGGCTGATCTGTCACTGCCTTTAGGTCCCGAACGCCTGCTCTGACTACCCCGACAGGGCAAACTAGGTTAGTGTCCGTCTTGGGATCTCTGCTCGCGGTCCACGTCTCCGTCTCTCTTTTCCGCAGATCTCGTCAATTTCATAGAATGCCTCACGCTGGGGCACCGCATTCCCGCTCTCGACTGTTTCAGCCATGGCCAATTGGCTGCGAACGCTGGGGCTATCCGAAACTTGCGTCTTGGAAACCTACCTACTGCCACAGATTCGCTAGTCGTGCGGGATCTGTGCCCGTGAGTCACTGGCCCCTGCCAGTCAACTTGCCATGGATATAAGAGTAAGTCACTGCTGGTCGCATCAGCACCGACACATCGATTCTCATCTCAGCTCCTCCTCCTCCTCATGCCTGCCTATAGATCACACCTAAGTCTTCTCGAGACCGCCGCGTCCCACTACGCCTCTTCCCCCGTGTTCAGGATCCCCTTGATCGACTCGACAGGAGCAGTATCGCAATGGACGTCGATCACATACCTCCAGTTCCTTCGAGACGTCGAGAGGTTTGCCAGATACTGGAGTCGCACCCTGCGGAGTAACGGCATCCCATCAAAATCAGTAGTCGGTTTATGGTAGGCTCGCAGATCATTGTCCATAAGAGCGTACCTAACAAGTTATTATAACAGGCTCGGTGGCATGACATATACCGATGTCCTCCACATATACGGTCTTGCCCGCGCGGGCTACGTGCCGCAATTGTTCAGTCTGCGACTCCCCAACCCGGACGTCGTCTTCGAGCTACTACAGAAGGGGCACGCAAAGGCCCTGATCTACGACGCGGCCTTCGCGCCCACCTTGACCGACAACTCGATCCCCACCTTTGCCGCAGCCGCAGATGGCCAAATCCCGGCTAGCTCAGATCCCCTCCCGGCGCTATTACAACCCTCTAGCGGCACTGAGCTCGCCTTTATCTTCCACACCAGCGGATCGACGTCCGGTAGTCCGAAGTTGGTTCCCTGCAATTATACTTGGTTGAACACCATCATCGACAAGGCCTGCCAAGTCAGCCAGCCCGCAAATCCCGGTAGGCAAGACGTGTCGACATGGATGTCAGTGATTTTGTACTGTCGTCCGGCCAGGAACTAATATCTATATCAGGGGCAGCATGTGCCATATCGCGCAGACGTTCAGTAAGCACTCATCTGTAGATCAAGCTATCCCTCGATCCTAACCCGCGCTTTGCAGTGCTCCTCGGCTCTATTCAACACGGTTCATGTACGATCCAGCCCACCAAGATCGGGTTCTCATCTGAGGAACTGGCTGATATGGTCCGCCGGTGCGATCTCAACCGGTTGCACCAGTTTGCCTCTTTCCTCGGCATTCATCTCCGCAATTCGCGTCTGAATCCGAAGCTGGTCGCTCTCTTGCAAAGTATGGATCAGGTGGTATACAGCGGTCTGCCGTTACCACGAGATGAGGAGGAGTGGGCTGCCAAGAGCGGCCTGCAGATTAGGGTGAGCCCCCCACTGCGGGTTTCTGTCCGTAATATTCTGACTCTTCATTCCCCTAGAACCTCTTTGGTAACACAGAGTGCGGCGCCATGTTACTGTCAGTAGGCGGCACTGGACCCTACAGACAGAGTCTGCGTCCCTTGGAAGGCGTGTCTTACGGCTTCTTCCCGATCGCGTCTAAATCGCAGAACGAGGCGGGCCATCAATCTGTCAACACCAATCTGGTCGAGCTCGTCATTCTCAGTGACTCGGGGGATTGTCCGGACGTGTCTTTGAGACATGCTGATGGCCACTTCCATACCGGCGACCTGTTCTTGGAAGTTCAGCCGGGTTGCTACGTGTCCCGTGGGCGCGATGACGACTGGATCAAGAGCGAGAACAGCCTGCGATGTGATACAAAGTGAGTCCAGCGCCACACTGATCCGCGCTCTCAATTGACAAATGAATTGTAGGGCCATTGAAGATAACGTGCGCACTATGTGCGGAGACTTGATCTCCGAATGCATTGTCGTGGGCAATGGGCGGCCATCGCCTGCGCTCTTCGTCGAGCCTGCATCGGCTGACATGGATCACACGAAGCTGAAGAAGGAGATCCTCCGCAAGACAAGACAGTTCCACGCGCGCCGCTATCTCCACGAGCGCATCACGTCGCCAAGCTTCATCATCATCGTGTCGCCCAAGACGCTGCCTCGTACCGCCACCAAGGGCAACATCCGCCGCAAGGCGGTGGAGGAACAGTTCAAACCGCATCTAGACAAATTATACGCTGCCACCGCTTAAGTTAATGGCTATCTAATGCTCTGCTTGGACTGCTTGTGCCGCACCTTGTAGCTCTAGTCACACACCCCATCTTATTCTTCTCTAATCTCTGCATTTGTATCACTAGAAATCATCCAGCATCACTAGATAACTTATTGGTTAGTTTAACCTATAGTAGAGCGGTTCTCATAATAGTCTCGCATACGGGTAGTCTACACCGGCCTAATGTAGCTGCAATTCACAATAATCAGTCTTGCGATCCAGGTTCGATCGTAGTTTCGTTGAAGACCGGATTGCTTGATAAGTCACCACTGAGCGTATCGGCAGCTTGTCCTGTGGTAATCGGATAAGTGAACTTGCTCGTCCTCGTGCTACCGACCGTTCTTGCAATTGCAGTGACTTCTCCTTTACGTATCACATGTTGCCGGTATTTGGAGTCCTGCTCGCGGGCATCAGCGAGAGATATGCCCGGAGGGAAGGGCGGTATAGGAATGAAGGGGAGAGTTATGTGATGGGTTAGTGGCAACAGCGGGCTTGAGGCACCGGAGGTCGACGCGGAAGATGCATCTAACAAAGACTGATTAGGATACAGGTGTTGCTTATAGAAAGAGCCCTGTTGGTGTGGCGGATTCCCATCCGGATTCGGGACATGCGTTAAGCCCCAGTTGGTATATACAATGACCGGGCCATGGGATAACCGGATACGCTGCAAGGCTGACAAGACGCATGTTAATGGATTCTTGACGGATACCGAGGGCAGCGCAGAACGGCTGGAAGTACCGGCCGCGGTACGAGCCTTCTCAGCGGTGTATCGATCGACCCAGTAAAATGAGCTGAGGGAGTCGATTGCAATAAGGCCAATTTCGGAGTCCGGCATGTGGGCGGCATGGTATGCAGGCAAGTGTAAGAGTGTGGCAGCCAGCTGAAGCGAAGAGGATGGAGTGAACAGGTGTAAATTTTGGAGACATTGATCGGTGATACACTGCGCAGTGGTGGTCAGAGTCATTTCATTCAGGCTAACGGAACCGGATGTCCGGGTGCTGAGTATATGCAGGACGCGCGAGAGAATGAGCTGACGGAAGCGAAGGATATCAAAGCTGTTCTCTGTATCAAGGACGACCGCAGCCTTGCCCCATCCCCCGAGCTCAACTCCGGAGTACCGAACAGGCAAAAGACAAGTGGCGAGTAAATGGTAGACGATGTGCGTTTTTCCGGTACCGGCGGCGCCCTGTACCTCAATGACATCTCCACGATTCATTGAAGACAGTGGAGATGCCTGATGGCGGGTAGAGGAGAAACAGTGGGCGTCCAACGCAGCAATCTGCGTACAGCCTGGGGGACATGCTAGCCGCCGGACCGTCAATCAACCGAAGAGACGACGAAGAACATCACTTACTCTCCGTCCGGACAGAATTTAGCAGCTGTGGCTCTTCTAGAAATTTCATTCTGCGATGGAGCGAAGGAAAAGAACATACATTTTGCAGTGATTCGGATTGAATTTCGCTGAACAGTCCCTCAGCGGTCACAGGTTTGGATTCCATTGCGGTAAGAGCGTCTTTACGCAATTTACATAATAGTTTATTTCGCCACATGCTCTTTGCCGAGGCATCACGTGCATGTCACGGGTTACAGTAATTGACCTGAATCTGTGGCTCGCAATTCACCTTGACTAGAACCATCATGACCCTCGTTCCATGCACGTTAGTCGGCTATTGCGTGTCGAGAGAAGCTCTCGAGCGCTAGCGCACTGAACACCACCTGCCTGAGGTCAACGACCGTCCGCTCCTCCAGCAACTGGAGTCCACTTTGGGGATACCCCTGGCTCTCGTACGCGTCGAGCTGAACGACGACGCCGGCTCTCATGAACATTTTCTCTGCTGCTTTGTGGACTATCACCGCCCGTACAACGTTCAGGTGCTTACGGCGCTTCCTGTACCTCCCGCTTTTGAGAGGCTCCCACAGGTGATACCCGTGGAGGGCGATGTGCGGAGGCTGTTTGCGCCGCATACTATGGTCGTCTCTTGGGACGAGACGGGGAAGTCAAGAGTGGATGAGCGGGGGCTTCCCATAGGCTCCAATTGTTAGGAGTGAAGCGGTGAGTGCTCACGGCAGCTTGCCGTAGCCTCAGTAACTGAATAATAGGGGTAGGCTAGCTGTTCCACTACCGCCAGTGTAAAACAATGGTTGATTTCGAGCTGTCGTGTACAGCGACTGGGTCTGTCAGATGCTGCCGCTCTATACAATTCATCGAAGACAAATTCCATGCGACACACGGCACGATCCTGACAACATGGTTTCCCACCGACAAAGGCATGCCATTGATCACCAGCTCTTAGGCGAAGGAGGCAAGCAGGAGTTATCGTAGCCACGCCTGGGGGAAGCGCGACCCTCTGCTCGTCGTCGAGCTGAAGCGGCCGAGCAAGCGGGGTGATGCGGGAAAGCTGGAGGTCCTTTCGGATCTGAGAGCTCACCACGAGGGTCATTTGGACCTCACGCAGTATAATGCTATCTATGGTCTTGGGAGCGACTGGGTTGAACTGGATGGCGTGCAAGGTAAGAAGCCGGGGCTGCATATACCGCAGACTTTCCTGGAGTGGCGGGCCAATCTCAGGTGTTGACCGGTCCACGCATTTCGCAGGAGTCGCGGCCAAGATCTATCATATCCAGTAGACGGCTAGTATCGCCTGTAGATAATTGATGAAGTCATGTATTTTTCTATCAAACCCCAGTCCACATTGACAGTGTAAAAAGTGCACGGTTTAGAACATCGTCGTATGGCCTTCTGAAGCTTTGAACGCGCCCTGCCAGACTGCAGTAGCAGACGCGTCGGTGGCGCGAGCGTCAAGTGCGTTGAACGGATATCTGCGCGCCACGTGGGGTTCAGACGTGCACTCGCTGGTAAATGCGGTGCCCCTTAACGACAGCCTGACCAGCATTCGCTTTCCTTACCCCTGCACTCGGTCAGGCTGGTTCTCTTCTTCATTTCCTCCTTCTATTCCTTCTACCTGTCTTAACTTTATCTGCTATGGCCACAGTCGCCTCACCACCTCCTGGTCCGGGCGCACGGCGCACCCCGCCAGGATCGTCAAGGCCCACCCACACGCCTTCGTCTTCAATATCCAAGGGGGCAACGGCGCGCTCTGCTGTCTCTTCTAGGTCCAATACTGTTATGTCGCCAGGTCGTAGGGCGTCGCTGAGAGCTGCCGCTCCTCCTCGTCTGAATGGTGTAGAGACCAAGGAGTCGCTCGCCGACTCCTTGCGACGCGAAACAGATGAAAAGGAGCAGGTATGGTGCTAGGATGGTCTTCTTTTGCCATAACATTGATCGCGACGTCACTCTGCAGTTAATGGTGCAACTCCAAAACAAGGAACAGGTCAACACCAATCTCACGGCCGAAAACGACAATCTCTCTTCCGCTCTGAATTCGGCCGAGTCTAGGCTAACCGAACTCTATGCCGATCAAGCGCGCATGGAGGAGGAGATGGCGGCCAGAATGGACATTGTCGACAAGCTGCGCAACCAAGTCCGAGAGCTGGAGAAGGAGAAGCGGGACGTACAGCGCAGATACAATGAGCAGGTACACATGTTGGTCACGTCCTCTGAGTTATAACTAACTTTTGCGCAGACCTCAACATTCGAGGCTGAGAGACAGGCCTTCTATGACAACGAGCAGCATCTAAAGTCCCGCATTGCGTCGCTGACTCAAACGCGCAAGCAAGCACCGTCTCCTCACGCTCACGAGCCGTCCGAGACGGATTCAATAGCCCCTGAGGAGGAGGTTGAGAACGCGGAGACCGACGCGCTTACTTCCAGTCCCGAGCAGCCTCAGGACATGGATGATCCTGAAACCGAGCCGGCCGAAATGACCGCACTGAAGCTCGAGCTATCTACCCTTTCCACGTCCTATTCGTCCATGCAGAGCACATTAGTACTGCTGCAGTCCCAGTTGGTTGACCTGAAACGGGTTAACCGGGAGTTGCAGGAAGAAAATGAAAGCTACAATATCCTGCTGACAGAGAAGACATTGAACGGCCAATTCGACCTGTTGAAACAAGTAGCGGCGGCAGCTGCCAGTTCCTCAAGCGACGATGAAGATGAAACTGCGGACATGTCGGAATCCGGTGACAGCAGTCTCGGCAGCATGGAGCGCAGGCGTCTCGAGATTGTCGAAGAAGCTGCAGAGGAGGACGCGCAAGACGTGCACTCTACGCTCGAAGCCGAGCTCGAAAGAAGTCTTGAGCCCGAACCCGAGCCTGCTTCGCCCACCCAACCGAGGAGGCGTGGGCGCGGCAGAGGAGCCTCAATGTCTTCGAAGTCACTTTCTCCTGGACCACACGGCGAATCCCTTGCTGATCTTCCCATTACTGGCCCCGGTCTCGACCTCGCCGCTGAGCTCGGACGTGCGGAGAACAAGGATATTCTTGAAGGCAGGGCAGTCGATGAGCGTGATCGCTCTACTGTCAATCCTAAATCTCCGAAGAAGTCGAAGAAGGGCAATGCGGACGCGTCGCGGAAGGTCTCCACAGCGGCCGACGCCGAAGCGGTCCCCACCGACATGGAGACTCTACGCAATGAAGTCAAGTCCCTTAAGGATGCTAACAAGGCGTTGTCGCTGTATGCGTCGAAGATCATTGATAGGATTATCGCTCAGGAAGGGTTTGAGCATGTCCTTGCAGTCGATTACGAAAAGGTTCCCCCAACCCCGAATCCCAAGTCACCTGGCTTCACTACCTTTGACAACCTTCCCCCAAAGCCTAAGCAACGCCCCCAATCTGCAATCTTTGGTTTCGGCGCATCGTCCACTCCGCAGCAACAGCCATCCCCCTCTTCTCCCACTCCTACCGCGACAACCCCACCGCAAGACGCTATGAACAAGCCAATGACGAAAAATCGCCGCTCTCTTTCCTTCGACTGGCGTAGCTTCGCGATGTTCGGAGGAGACAAGAAAGCTGAGGTTCCAACCTTGAAGCCTCTGACTCTGAGGGCCGGGTCTGTGACTGGCGCCCGGAAGCTGGACACTCAAGAAGATGAGGAAGACCGCCGGGAGCGGGAGAGAATGATTGCCACCATGAAGTTGATGGGTATCGAAAAGCCGGCTGTCACAAGCCCTCCCATGATTCAGAAGAGTATCTCCTCTCCCGCACCACAGTCAGTTAACTCCCCGAGCCCTTCGCAGAACAGCTCGACCAGCGGATCCCGCTTCTCTTTCTTCCGGACCCGTTCGACTCCCAGCTCCGAGACATCGTCCTTCGATTCGCCGAGCGTCCAACTCGGACAGCCGCCCCTTACCCAGGAGGCCTTAGAACAAGCTGAAGCCGAGAACAAGCTCGCCGCCTTGGATGCTCATGAACGCACTCTCAGTGCGGAAATTGCGAAGGGCGCTACTGGTGGCTATACCGAGATTACCCGGACTAGGCGGAGCCGCAGGAGCCAGGCCGGCTCCAGCGGTAGCACCGTCTGGAGCGCTGGTATGAGCAAGAACGGCGAGGATGGCGACGAATAGATGCGCCGCAATATCATGACCCCCACCAGGATAATATCATAATGGAAGGAGGAACTTGGATCTTTATGACCTCTCCGAACTTCACGACACTGCATAAGTATTAACGCATATGGATGACAATGTTCGCATTTTCAGTGACGATCTCATGATCACTCTCTTGTTCCTCCGGTTTCTTTACAGTGTATACCCTAGGTAAACGTATACGATACTTTCGGTGTAATTTTAGAAACGTGAATGAGGAGTACGAACTCATGCATTGGACTCCCGGATTTACCCTCGAAAATCGCGGCGGCAGTCGCTCTTACCCAGAATTATGAGGAGTCGGATGTAAGATAGACAGGTGAACTTCGGACGTCGATGCTTTGTAACCCAGGGTATCTGTGGCATGGGACGAAAGGTCGACAGTAGCTGCTCAGTTGGCTTCCTGACGTTTGACAAGTGTATTTTGCGCATGTTTTCGTATTGCCTCGAAAGGATTGGAGACGTAGTCAGGGTTGGACAAGATCAAGGGGTGTCGAATCTGCTCGACCCGACTGCATGTCATGCAAGATGTCAGCAGTCGGACGCGACGTGCCACGATGAAGCCTACGTACAGAGCCTTTTTCCGTTGCGCTTGGCTTAGCGGAGCCGCATTGCCTTCCCCAATTTGCCCCAGTTGAGGCTTCACCTTAACAGAAGGGTCGGATGGAGATTCATCCTGCGTCGTGTCTTGCACTGAGTTCTTGACTGCGACGGGGATCGCTTCCTCAACGGACGCAATCGCTGTATGCAGCTCATCGAGTCCCCCTGCGATCTTCTCCCGGGATTTACGCTTCAGTCTTCGGACATGTGACTTGGAATACGGCGCACTTCCGGCCTCTAGACCTATGGGCGTTCACGAGGATGGGTGTAAGACTCATGCCCAGAGTTTATGGGCTGGAACATACGCTGCAGAAATAGCTCTCTTTTCAAGTATTGTTTCTCCTTCTTGGTCAAGTTCCCCTGCATCTCATCGACATTTGCGGATGCTGAGACATCATTTATCTGCAAGGGTAAATATCAAGAAGGAGCAAAGCCTCGCGCAGGGAGGACTGACTAAAGGCTCCGCAGCGTCTTCGATAATTGTCTGTTCCAAGCCTGAGGTGCTGGGACTTCCGCCCGCGAGCTTGGCTGATTTGGCATGAGCGCCAACCCTTTGACGGCGTTCCTTTGGCTAGATCTCAGACTACCGTCAATTAGCTGACTATTATAGTGAAATGGGGACGCTTACCATGGTGCTGCAGTCGGACACTCGAAGACCAATGGATGGCCGGTCGACGTCGACCCTTAAACGTGCAGTTCGCTAGAATGCACCAAGTAAGAAGGGGACTCGAGGAAAGCTCGATCGGATGGATTCCCACGTTTATTGAATTCATGATCAAGGATATGTCTGCACGCGAGATGAAATTTGAAAAGCCACAACAGGATGCAAAAATTAACCCAGAGCCGTACAAAAAAAAAAAAGGCAATGATCAGTTACAGTATAGTCTATGTCTGGGTGTCGGTACTGCGTCTTAACAGTACCTCCTCTTCCACAGTCCCCACTTGCTCTGTATGTGACTCCGACTCGTCGACAAATCCAACGACAACGAAGCTGGCGATCACAAGCACTGCCCCGACTATAACCTGGCCCTTTGACGGCTTGTTCAGGAAGAAGTCCCCAATCACTGCAAGAGGGATTGTCAAGCTGAGCCCGACCGTCACGACAAGTGGCGTGGTCTTCAACATTGCCAGGACGTATATGTAGTCGCTCGACCACGTAATAGCCATCTGAAATCATAGTATAAGAATGTCATAGTTTTGCATAGATGGCTTGCCTCACATTAATCAGGAGCGCCGCTACAGCTTTCTGTGTGCCGGGCAGCTCGAAGCGTTCTACCCCCGTGAGATGTAGGATGAGGCCAAGCGGCCAGCACGAGACTATGTTGAACAGCCCCACAAAGCCGAAAAACTGCTGCATGTCGATGCGAGACTCGGATCCGATGCGGACCTTGAGAAGGATCACGTAGAAAGCGTAGAATATGGCAGACATGAGGGCGAGGACGTCGCCGAATATGGGCTTCGAGACGATGGCTCTTGTAAGGGCCGTAATGGTGTCAGGATCGACGGGGTCTGAGCCAGGCGGGAGGGTCTCGGACGAGTCGGAGATAGCAACGAGTATCACCCCGGCGAAACTGGTTTGGGTACGGTGCCTCAGTACACAACATCCAGTTGTGCATGAGAGACACATACCTCGTCAGAACAGCAGCTATCTTGGCCATGGTAAGCTTCTCAACCCGGAACAGACGACCGATTCCTAGCGTGAAGAAACCTAGCAAAACGCATGCGCCTTTAGTTGACTGCAGGAGTGAGGCTCTGTGACTGACTCACCACTCGTGCTCGATAAGATGGTAGCGCTCGCCACACTAGTCAAGTTGAGCGATGCATTGACGGTCCAGTTCGCGATGAACCAGATGAAGCAGAACGCGAATGCGAGCTTGGCAGTCTCGACGGACGTGAGAGGCGGCATTTCGCCATGCGGTAGGACGGGCGCCACTGCATCAGTAGGTTCGGAGTCGTGAGGGATAGGCGTATACTGAGATCCAGAGCTGCACATGCTATTTGAGATCCTGCAGCATCAGTCTCCTTGATGTACGACTCACCTATGCTCGAGCGACTTCCTCCGCTTCACATCTCTACCCAGCAGCAATCGTATCGAGAACGGGATGAGATAGAGCGTGAAAGCGCTCGTATTGAGATACGTGACTCTGCAAAGAGCTCAGCATACCTGCCGTCCGAGGCAGGCCCGCGTATTCGCGCTCACAAGAAAGGCTTCTCATAACCATCTACATACAGGTCCTGAAGATAGATGCCTCATTCAGCTCACGACTCAGTGTTATGACTGAAACGGCTCACCTGCGTAACAAAGTTTGAAGACGTCCACAGAAACACCACCACCAGCAACAGGCATATCCCGATGGCATAGTCCCTCTTCGCCAACTTCGACATTGTGGGAGGCCCTGGGGGCAGCAGGGACTCGTCCATCAGGCTTCAGCAGGTCGTTTCCCTGCAAGGAGGCTTGCTGTGTTCATGACACCCAGGTGGTACGGAGAGACCGTCAAACCCACGACTCTGATCATAACTAACCCCGATTGCGTTATCTCGGCGCCAGTGCTGCCACGGCTAGATCTACTAGATCTACATGACTATGCGTGAGTTAATTCAACTTGCATGTTATTATGACAGACTCCGTATGAGAGCAACTACATGACCGGGCTGCCTGCTATACATTGCGAATAATAAAAGCGAGCAGC
Source organism: Heliocybe sulcata (assembly GCA_004369045.1). Lineage (NCBI taxonomy): Eukaryota > Fungi > Basidiomycota > Agaricomycetes > Gloeophyllales > Gloeophyllaceae > Heliocybe > Heliocybe sulcata. Next base: position 2,058,389 of record ML213503.1, on the reverse strand, counting down.
TATGTCCAAGAGCGCAAAGGAAGCAGATAAGATATAAGCAATACCTCCACAAATGTAAAATACACGAAAGCATAAATCACGAGGATAAGGTAACGGTCTAGTGAGCAACAGCCTGGGGCCGGTACTTGACTTTCTCGAAAATCCTGTAAAGGCTGATAACGAGATTGCTGCAGTACATGATGAGGCCGATGCCGACGAGGACAATGAGGATGAGCTGGTCGTCACAAATTCGATCGCCGATGCCGCCTTCGTACCGACCTAGGTCGGGTATGGGACTCGCAGGTCGAGGGATGGTGTTGTACCATGACACGCTTGACCATGAGGCGCAGGGTATAACGGAGGTGAAGAAATTGTCGAAGCAGAGGGCGAGGGCGGCGGACCAGGCACAGATGAAGACCACTTCAACGAGGGTGTGGGCTAACTTTGAAGAGGTACTCCATAAACCCAGCGGTCGACTGAAGTATTCCGCCTAAAAGACTGTCAGCCGCGTCACCATACAACGGTAACGTCGTACTTACATAGATAGCTATGATAACGTGTATGAGAGTTAATGGGGCGAAAATGACAACGAGTGTTCTTCGAGGCGAGGAACTATCAGAAGCGAACGGTGCTACTGAATCGAGCGACTTACGGAGAAGCGCCTACAGCACCCATAACATGATTGTGTTGTTCCCGGAGACGTATTCGTATTGCCACAGCAAGAGCTCCAGCGGTAAAAGAGATGTTGATAAATCGGAATAACTAAGACGACAAGAATAAACGCCTCGAATGACGGTACTATGACCGTAGAACTCACAAGAGGGGCATATGCATTGTTAAGCAGGAATTTCCTAACTTTCCTCTTCCGCCGCTGCCACGCCGACGCATTCTCTTTACCGCCGTCGGAGCCGTCATGATCGTGACCGTTCCTAGCTAAGCTGGCACCCAGTATTCCGTCAGGTATCTGGGGCGTCGCCCAAGGAGTATTCCATCCAGGTGTGCGGCTGTTAGCCAGCGTGAACGGTGCAGATGGAGGGGGAACCGAGATCTCCAGGTTCGGCTTTGGACGCGGAAACACCGCAGGTCGTGCGTAGTCTTTCTCTCGAGGGGAGTTGCTAGGCCCATCTTGCGACCACCTGTTAGACGGAGACAACCACGACATCGTCCGGTCCTTTAATTTCAAGCCCCTCTTCTCTGCCTTTGGGGATGGCGCATCCTCTTGATCTTGCGGTTTCTGTGCTTGCGCGGCGCCTGAACGAGCAAAGGTCCACCATTGCGAAGGACCAGCAAGCGGTTCTGCGGAGGAGGAGTGGGAGGAGGCAACGTCCGACGGTCGGGGTTCCGACCCCCACCCTGGTGGTGAGGCCACGGTGAGCGAGATCTCTTCATGAGGAGTTGGGGGTTCGTCTCTGGCCCATGCTAACGGTTTCGTTAGCACCACTATAGACTATGCAGCAACCGATACTTACGCGGTACAGTTATCACCGTCTTGACAGTAGACGAGGGTGTTATTCCTCTAGTGCTCCTGACGCTGTGCGACTTTGCAAGGCTGGAGACAGACGCGGTCGACTGCCGCCCATCTGCGAGCGCTGTCATTGAAAGACACAGACGCCTGCAGGAGACTGCGCTGCGAGGGAGGCCAGCGGCTGGCAGGAATGCATGAATTCACCGTCGGATTAGTCTCTCGGCTCTAATCCCTTGCCGAACCAGTATCCAGTCACGTGCGAGCCGGACCATGCGCTTGGTTCGGATCTCGGTCTCCTGCAGCAGACGACGACCTCTTCGCCATGGACGACATCCCTTCATTATCATCCGGCAGCGTCGGCTCTCGCTTCGTTTCTCAGAACGACATTGACGACGCCCGCAAGAAGAGGGACGAGCAATGGAAGGCCGCATACGCAAGGTACGCAGAGCCGTGCGTGTCCCCACCGAATCCTTCACGAACATCCGTCTGCCAGACTCGGCCAGGAACCTCCTCCGCAGCCAGTCGAGGACGCGTACGATGGGCGCAGTCTGGCTGAAGTGAGTTGAGAGCTTGTCCGATATGTCTGCGGACTGACCACTTCAGGCGCACTCGTGACCGGGTAGAAACTTGCTGCGAACAAAGTGAGCAAAGCACCGTCCATCGTATCTCGCGTGCTCATGCTCCGCAGGCAGCTAAACAGGAAGAATGGGAAGAGCGCAATCGCTTGGGTCTGTGACATCAGCTATTCTGCCGCGTAGCCCGAGCTCATTCGCCCCGCGTAGCAAACCAATTCCGCGCTCTGGAAGAGGATGAGGTCCTTTTCCTAGATACCGTACGAGAAAGACAGGAGGAAGAGGAGCGTGTTCGCAAAGAGCAAGATAACGACGAATTGAAGTCCTTCAGGCAGTACGAAGCACTTCCTTGGTCAGTCTAGTGAGGGGCTAACATCGCCACTAGAGCTGTAGCTGCTCGTGAAGCAGCAGCCAATGCTAAATCTCCTCCTGTCCTGGACACGGCTGCGACAGCTCCCGGTCCTGCGAGTGCTACGAAACCTGCGGCAGCTACCACTAAGCCAGCCGCAGCAGCAACCAAGAATAACAAGAACTCTCTCAAGGGTGTCCTTGTCAAGAAGAAGTCCAAGAAAGTCGCTATGCCCTCCGTTTCTGGCGGATCTGCGAAAATAGGGGAAGCAAAGGCAGCCGAGGAGACGAAGAAACCAGGGAATGCCGTAAAAAGGTCCAATACAGATGACGCAGAGCACGCAGAGTCCAAGCCTCCTCCGAAGAAACAGAAGGTGGCAGAACCTTAGTATGCTCTCGCGATGCAGTTACTGCTTTATGGTACGACAGGGTTTGTGCAAGATCAGAGTGCTGTGCCATGTTAAACCTTGTACATATGCGCATATATGCATCTACTGCTAGTACAGATCATCTCCTTGTCACTGGACTAGGCGTAGGTGTCCATCTCACTCTATTCAGATCAGTCTCCCGCTTGCCACTCCCCTCCCACCCGGCCATCTTCCCCATAGCCTCCGCCCGCCTACTAGCAGCCGTGCCCATAGCCGTCTTATCCAGCAGCCTCCTCGCCGCCGGCGTCAAGCCACCGGCCGCATCCACCTTACGCGGTGTCCACGATGGCGGAGCCATAGCACCCTTCCGTGGCGTGCGCGCCGTGGTCCGTGAAGACGAGCCGTTGAGAAGGCTTGCTTTTGCATTCAGGCTCTTAGACGCCTTTGCAGAGAGCTTATGAGATAAAGCCTCCCGGCTGGAGAGTGCAGGGATGTGAAAGGGTGTCTTTGGTGGTGGCACGCTTTCGACGTCGTCCCCGGACTCCAAGACTCTGGGCGTAGCTGTGATGGTACCCCATGTCATGAGCTGCTTGACTGCTGCAGGGCCAAGTTGGGATGGTGTAGGGGATGGGACAGCAGGAACAAATGAGAAATTGTTGATAGTAGGAGATTTTGGACGATCTGGAAGGAACGTTAGCCGGTACCTGACTGAGGGACCGAGTGAAATACTTACAGGGTGTGCCCGCTATTGCAGCGTCGATTCGACTGCGGGTGGGGCTCGGTGGCTCGGAGCGGGTCTCCCTGTGATTGCTGTCTTGCTCAGGAAGGCGTGTACTATCATACATGATGACCTTGGGTGCGATAGTCTCGTCATTCAGTTTCGATGTCGATGCTGAACCAGCATAAGGCAATACATCCGCGTCGGGCGGGAACATTAGTGAATTTCTCGCCTACCCGGAAATCAGCAATCGAAGCCACAGCACGCAGAAGGCATATGACGCACCTTGAAATGCCATCCGTCCACGCCAGCAGGGCGTTTATCCTTCTTAGGAGCCATGACATCCGTCTCCTTCTCCTCTTCTGGCGCCTGAAGCACAACCTCCTTGCCTTTCCCCTTGTCACCATCTCCGTCCTTCTCGTCTTGTGACTTTCCATCCGTGATCAACCCTGCAGGTGCCGGCGCCTCGATGAGGAACTTCTCCCTTACCCCAGGGCCCGCCGGCGCTTCGATCATGCTGCGTTTCCGGTCCTCTATCAACCTGTCCCTCTGCGCTTCCACCCTCTTCTGCGCCTCCCATGCCCAGCTCCACTTCTCCCTCCTCTGCCGATTCTCGTCGTCCAGAATCTCCGAGAAGCTAGAGTTGTCCTCGGACGTATAGCGAGCTTGGAAGGTGTCTAGAGTCACGTCCGTATCGTACCGGGCACGCTTTGTCTGAGGTTCCCCGCGGGGTGTGCGCAGGGGCGTTTCGGAAGGCCCCAGGCCATACGGTGTTTGCGAAGGAGTCTGCCATCTACGTCCTCTCTGCGTAGCGGGAGTTGAGAGCTGTTCGAGGCGTCGTACGCTGGCATGGATGAGTTGGGGATCCTCGGAGCGCAGAGCATCCAGGTAGTCATTTGTAGCGTCCAAGTGAACAAGGGAGGGGAAGAAGTCTCTGGCAATGATTTGAGATAGAGCAGCAGTGTATTCATCTTCTTCCAGAACAACCTGGCGGTTCAACGAGCGTGAAGGAGGGGACCCGGGAGGAGACATGACTGTACGGAGTCAACGTTACGAGTGCCACCGCCACAACGCCCGTATTGCTCTTTGATCAGCGCTCAGCTGCAACCAAGTATCCCCCACCAACAGACACTTCATTCCATCATCACCTACTACACTACTGCAGGTATATCATCATATCGTTACGTTGTGGCATAAGGAACGGTGGGGAAGAATGTGTACGAAACACAGTATGGCACGGGTTAAAGGAATGTGAGGATTTGGGTTTTGAGTTATGAAGAAAAAGGGGTAAGTGATTAAGAGCACAGTGAATGGAATATAGTAATATCACAACCCAGTAAGCTGGGTAAAATATATAGAAATTCCTATAAGTCAGAGAGAAGAAGACAATACAGCAGACGCGAAAAACGCGGCAGGGGGCACTATCAGTGTCCGCGGTAGGCTGGGGAGTGGCCTAGAAGTAGGCAGTCAAGTAGCCCTAAGTAGCCCTGCGGAATACAGAGCTACCGGATCTGCCGCGCCCTATTTCATCCAGTAGTTCGGGTCCGCCGCTCTTCCTACCTCCTGGTCGGCCAATCCTGCTTTGCGATAGCATCGACGAGGTCGGGGAGAACTTCGATGGTGCTCGAGGGAGGTGGCTCTCTGAGGCTTGGCCATGAGTGTCGCTAGATGTTAGAGAAGACATAGACGTTCCACTGGAAGGCCGCGGTGACCCCTGCGAAGTCAAGTCATCGCTTCCTCGCGAACTTGTGGTCACACTTGACCCCAGAGATGACCTCTTAATCGGTGAGCGCTGCCTTGTTCCGAGACCTGTGAGCTTCGTCGCAGAATTGCCATATGTACTGCTGCTGCTCTTGGGAAGAGGAAGAGACGTAGGAGTGGTAGGGCGAGAAGACAAGGGTGAAGAGAGAGAGCTACTTTTCGTCGGACTGATGCTTATCCTCCCCTCCGATAGTCTTCCTTGAGGCCGCCGTAGTCCAGTGCCCCTCGCAGCGGCGATTCTCCGGCTTGGGCTTGAGGTTGGACTGCTTCTGTATGAGTCGGTCTCGTCGATGCTTGACTTTGGAGACCGGAATGCGCTGGGTGCAAGTGGACGAAGCGGACTCGCCGATCTCCTACGCTCTTTGTTCTTGGCCGGGCTGGGAGTACCCTCCATGATGAGAACCCATCCGGAGGAATCTGGTGATCCCACTCGCCTCTTGTCTCTGTCACTGCCGGAACTATCGGCACTCCGCCTTCCTCTTGAAGGAGTCGAGTGCAAAGTCGAGGAGCTCGTAGATGGTGGAGGGGTCGACGTGCTCGCTACAGGGCTGGATGCAGATTCTGATATCGCATTCTTCCCTGAAACACTGCCCATACGCAAGCGAGGGACACGAGTATGGATCTTCTGTTCCAGATTCTTGACACGAGCGCGCATTTCCGAGACCATTTGTACGCCCTTACTTCGAGAAGCAGTGCCAGTCTTAGCAGTAGTGCTGACAGTGCTATTCGAAGAGTTGGTGCGAGTGGCCAAAGCCGGTCTCAAAGAGGAAACGCGAGCTGTGCCAGCTTTGGATAGGGCGGGCATAGTTGTGGAACGTGGGACGGAAGTAGCGCTCGCTGGAGGTCGGAAGGAACGGAGGGGATTAGAGAGCACTCGCTGTGGTTTGGGCGTATCCATGTCGGCAGGGGGGGAGGGAGGGGCGACAGAGGGTGCCGAAGAGTCTGAACCTGCAAGGGAAAGATTGGACATTTGCATTTCCAATGGAGCAACGGTGCGGAGCAAGTTTTCATCCGATGCAGGAGCGGATGCAGGCGGCGTAGACAGCTCCGTAGCTGTGGGTGTACGAGACTCTGCTTCACTGAGCCTATCCTTCATGACAGCGATCTCTTCATTGGCATCTTGTGGAAATATCAGCCTTGCTCGCCCGGTAACCACAAAACCGCAGCGTACCTCTCAGCTCGTCCTTCAAACGCTGACATTCCTCCTCTATGGGAGCCTTGTCCAGCAGCTCATGCTCCAATAGAATCTTCTCTTCCAAAACTCGAGTGTACTTGCTCTCAACGTCGGCCAAACTAGAAGAAATCGCTCTTTCATTTCGCTCTAAATCATCATTACCCATCTCCAGCTCCCGCAATTGCACCTTAACCTGCTGATGCTCTTGTCGCAGCGTGTCCAGCTCGCGCTGCAGGGAAGTAGTGGTAGTATTATGAGTGGTTTGCAGTGACATAAACTTGCTCTGCAGTCGGAGTCAACATGACACCAGCTTCCATCACCGACAAGCGCTCACCTTCCATTCGTCTCTCTCTGACTCGGCCCTGGCGGCCTTCACCTTCAGCTCTTGCTGAGCCTTCTCTGTTCTCTCCAGTTCACGTTCCAACTCCTCCTCCAGCTCCTTGCTAGAGTGCTGAAAGTCTTCGAGTTCGGCGCGAGTTTCTGCCAGCATATCGGCCACCTCGTTGTATTTCGCTCTCCAGTCGGGCGCCATAGAGGAGAAACTGGAGTCTGTCTGTCAATGTCCAGGATACACGTCCATGCAACGGTAGCATACTTGATCTGATTATCATCGTGACCCATGATCCTATCCCGCCTCAGAGGATCACCAGCGGAGAGAACAGCGGTCATTATCCAGTGTCAAACCAGAGGGGTATAAGACACCGAAACCAGAGCCTAAATACGAGAGAGACCACCCCCCGAAGCTGGGAGTGTTGAACTTGCAGCAGAAGCCCGGCGATTCGACGTATGGAGGTCAGCACGCGGCGGTGGCGCGGTTGTTTGGCCTCTGTTGGTCTCTGTCGAGCCGCAGCACTAGTACCGCTGCTTATATGCTGGAACCACAATGGTTCTAATCAAAGCTCATTGTGCACACTTTTCGAGCCAGCTTATAATTGAAATGCGACCTGTCTAGATTTACTTTGAAGCATCAGAAGTACGTATCGCTAACAGACTAGCCTTTACAGTCCCTCGGGCTTCGCACACTTGCGCTTTTCAATCCTCCCCGTCTTCGAACATCGCATTTCCTGCCAGGAGACAGGCTCCATAGTCGCTCCTAGACACGTTGAGGCAGCGTGTCGTGTATGAAGGAGTAGATACACGCACCAGCTTCACTCGTAGCGAATATGACCCCGAGATCATTGCGGGCTGTCGTGATATAATAACTTCTAGCGTCACCAAGAGATATCTGCAGAACGCTCAGTCATAAGCCGAGGCTTCATGAAAGAATCACGCACCACAAGACCTTTTACGACATCACCCCCTCTGAAGCAATCACCAATTTTGACCTTGTCCTTCTCCGTGGACCTTACATCCTGGGCACGGATCACTCCTGTGAACTCTTCGCCCAGAGGCAGAGGGACCCCGTCCACGACTGTGATTGCGACCATAGCTTGGATAGGCGTCAGACGAGTAACAGATCCCAGCACTATCGAGTTGGGCACAGGTGCCCGGGGCGTAATCCGTGATATAGTCAGAGTCTAGATAACACGCAAACAGCCCAAACAAGTCCGATATCATTTCATGCCTTCATGCCGGAGAGAACGAAAAGACGGACAGATCCTTCATTGCGAGGGACACCGAGCAGGCTGGCGCGCACTATGCCGTCTCTGTTGTAGACGCCGTTGCCCAGCAAGAGCTGGGGCCCTCTTGGAAGTGGAATGGGCTGTCCTGGGAGGACGGTGTCGGCGGACATCCGAGACGGTCTTGAAGGTGGGACGCGGAACTGAACGGCCGTTGAGGTTACTCGGAGAGACGTGGGCGGAAATTTGCCCCTGTTTGTCATCTCGGACACACTCGTGTCACCTTCCTAGTAAAAGTTGGCTCGCTCGCTGGCCGCACACACGCTCGCTGCTCTGTCCTCTCCGATGGCCTCCTCTATGAGTCTCGCTCGTATTCTGTCGCGGCGTACGTGTTGAACGGGTTATTGGACGCGATATTTACTGAGTGAATCGATACCAGGCATGCACGTCTCCGCCCGGAGAAATGCGCTCTCCAAGTTCGCCATGCCGGCAATGAGTCCGACAATGACAGAGGGTGGTATCGCGTCTTGGAAAAAGAAAGAGGGCGAGTCGTTTGCAGCGGGAGATGTCCTTCTTGAGATCGTACGCGTCAAATTTATTCCGCGTAGCCTGTGCTCAAGCCGGACTTTCACATGTAGGAGACCGACAAGGCTACGATAGACGTCGAGGCCCAGGATGATGGTCTGGTCGCCAAGATCATTGTCAGTGCTTTGCTTCTCTAACTGCCCCGCATTACATCTAACTCGGCACTCAGGCCCAGGATGGCGCCAAAAACATCAAAGTCGGTACTCCGATCGCCATTGTCGCTGAGGAGGGCGACGACTTGTCGGGCGCGGAGGCAATGGCTTCGGAGGCTGCATCTGCTCCTTCGCCAGAGCCCAAGAAGGAGGAGGCTGCCCCACCACCGCCCAAGGAGGAGTCCAAGCCCGCTCCTCCGAAGGAGTCTGCACCCGCAGAGACAAAGGCCGAGCTCCCTACTGGTGACCGGATATTTGCGTCGCCTTTGGCAAAGAAGATCGCACTTGAACGCGGTATTCCCCTGTCCAAGGTCAAGGGCACTGGTCCCAACGGTAGGATCCTCCGCGAGGATGTCGAGAAGTATCAGCCCTCTGCAGCTGGCGCCGGCGCTGGTGCTACCACTTCCACTCCCGAGCCCCACGCTGCCCTGCCAGACTACACCGACACTCCTATCAGCAACATGCGCCGCACCATCGGCACGCGTCTGACGCAGTCCAAGCAGGAGCTCCCCCACTACTACTTGACCCTCGATATCAACATGGACAAGGTGCTGAAGCTGCGTGAGGTTTTCAACAAGACCTTGTCCGAGAAGGACAAAGCCGCAAAATTGAGCGTAAACGACTTCATCCTGAAGGCTGTTGCGTGTGCGCTCACAGACGTCCCGGAAGCTAACTCGGCATGGTTAGGCGAGGTTATCAGGCAGTGAGATTGACTTACATTTTGCTACCTACTACAACTCACGCACTGTCTCTAGATATAACAAGGCTGATATCTCGGTTGCTGTTGCTACACCGACTGGCCTGATTACGCCAATTGTCAAGAACGTTGGTGCTAAGGGTTTGGCGACCATCTCTTCTGAGACGAAGGCTCTCGCGAAGAAGGCTCGTGATGGCAAGCTGCAACCCCAAGAGTACCAGGTTCGTGCGCTCTCATATTGCTAATCTACATTGTGCTGACCACTCTTCGTAGGGTGGCACCTTCACCGTCTCGAATTTGGGGATGTACGACATTAGCCATTTCACCGCTATCATCAACCCTCCTCAGTCGTGTATTCTTGCGATTGGCTCGACCACGCCAACCTTGGTGCCCGCGCCTGAAGAGGAGCGGGGCTTCAAGACCGTCAACGTCATGAAGGTGACATTGAGCTCGGACCACCGGACGGTCGATGGAGCAGTGGGCGCACGCTGGTTGTCTGCGTTCAAGGGTTACTTGGAGAACCCTCTGACCTTTATGCTTTGAACGGATCGGCTCGTCCGCAGGTATCTCTTGAAAAGTTTCCTTTAGGTTATCTGGACATAGACATAATTCTCCGTACATCTTTGGGCCGCCCGCGTTGAACATGAGACGGCTCGTTAGTTATTGCTGCTCGTTGCGTTGTCTGCACTGTAATGAGATCTATGCGTCAATGCACCACTCTTGTTACTGCTGCCAGTAGAAAGGCGATCTGAGTCCGGAAGCAGTGTCTCGCAAATACTTCGGTAGAATGAGAGATGTCCACTTTACATCTCGCATAGATCTCCATCGCTGCGCACGATCGAGACGCTCTCAACCGGCGGGACAGCAAGTTCTTTCATTCATACAAACATGCCAGGCCGATTACGCAAAATCTCGCCTCTGAAGAATCCAGGTATTTATTCTGGTTTCGTCGCCTATTACTTCTGCTAACTATGAGATCGTTCTTCGTCAGACCGACCCTACTATGCTCTGGGTCTTGAAGGTTCTGCCAACAAACTGGGTGCTGGCGTTATCAAACACGATGTAGATGGGTCATCTACAGTGCTCTCAAACGTTCGGCATACCCACATGACCCCGCCCGGAGAGGGTTTCCTTCCGAGGGACACCGCGCAGCACCATAGGACTTGGGCGCTGAAGGTGATTGAAGACGCAGTCAAGCAGGCGGGAATATCCATGCATGATGTCGATTGCATCTGCTATACGAAAGGTGGGTGGGTCTGTTCCACTTCGGAACCATCTGGCCTTACGACCAGGTCAAATCAGGTCCGGGGATGGGTGCCCCGCTTGTTTCCGTAGCGCTGGTGGCTCGCACACTCTCCCTGTTGTATGACAAGCCGCTTGTGGGGGTTAATCACTGCGTCGGCCGTGAGCAGAAAACTGCCATCTGGGTCGTGCATCCGATTGACCATCTTATACAGACATCGAGATGGGCAGGGTCGTCACCGGTGCACAGAACCCTGTCGTCCTATACGTTTCGGGTGGCAACTCGCAAGTGATCGCCTACTCAAAGCAACGGTACCGGATCTTCGGAGAAACCCTAGATATTGCAGTGGGTAACTGCCTCGACCGGTTTGCGCGAGTGATCAACCTAAGTAATGATCCATTCCCGGGATACAATATCGAGCAAGAAGCAAAGAAGTACGTGCGATCCACTGAGTCCATACGTCAACGTGATTGATGAAAAGTTACTAGAGGAAAGCGCCTCCTGCCCCTGCCCTATACAACCAAAGGCATGGATGTATCCCTCTCCGGTATCCTCACTGCCGCAGAAGCCTACACACAAGATAAACGCTACCGAGCTGACGCGCAGCCCACGCTCGACGAGGATATCATCACCCCAGCGGACCTCTGCTTCTCGCTTCAAGAAACGGTATTTGCTATGCTGGTGGAGATCACCGAGCGCGCAATGGCGCACATTGGCAGCAAGGAGGTTTTGATCGTCGGCGGTGTTGGAAGTCAGTGCACTGTTTCCCTAACCCTCATCCTGGCTCGTCTAATGGTTATCAGGCAATGAGCGCCTTCAACAAATGATGGGCACCATGGCAGAGGAACGCGGCGGGCGGGTGTTTGCCACAGATGAGCGGTAAGTTCGAGCAGCACTGTCACCACTTACGTCCATTAAACAGCGTGCTCGCTAGATTTTGCATCGACAACGGCATCATGATCGCGCAGGCCGGTCTGCTTAGCTATAGAATGGGCGATACTACGCCGATGCCGAAGAGTACATGTACGCAACGGTAGGCCTCCTTCATTGCATTATGATGCGTGTACCTGATTGGGGCTTAGGTTCCGAACGGACGAAGTCTACGTCGCCTGGCGAGCATAAGTCATTGTACGGCAATGCATTCGGATCTATGTGTGGTACGCTACCTTCCCAATTGTATATCTATAGTGTACTACGATACGATGTAAAATATCTTTACAAAGCGGAGACTGAAACCTCTAGTCTGGAGACATCACGCGTGAGCGACCTGCGCGTCGACCAGCTGCCAACCGGCAGGGTCTCTCTCCCGGATATCCTTCCCTAGCTCTGCGTAACAATCCCACCACCACTTATGCATCTCCTCGTACTGCTGATCCGCACCCTCTCCACCAATTACACGATGCCAGGGTTTATCATTCAGAATGTAATGCAAACATCGGATCTCCTCGTCGCGCCACAGCGGCTTGTGGATGATTCTCAGGGTCTTCAGTGCGTTATAGCACCAAGGGAGAGGCAGCCACTTCTCCTTGAAGAATTCGGAGAGGAGGTCCTGGTCCGGAAAGGAGAAGGTAGGCACTAGGGGAGAGGTGAATAGGAAGTTGGTGATGGCCTGCATCAGGCCAGCGGACGGATTCAGCACTACAAGGCCGGAGTTCAGCAGGGTGTATGGCCGAGGGCTTGAAGGGGTGATCGCAGTCGGATTCGTCAAGGCAGATGGGTGCTTCAAGGGGGTATATGCGCAGTTCTCCGGTACCCTGTGCCGGCGGTGTTATATTCGGTCGAAGGTACCGGGGCATAACAACCTACCAATCTGCAGGATAGTGCTTGAGTTTTCGAGGATTACAAGCGCATGCATGGGCTGCAGCAATTGAGCCTTTTGGCAGGTCTAAGTCCATTAGCTCGTCCATGTTCCTCTTGACGATCATGTCCGAGTCCATCAGGACCACACGCTGCACATCACAAGTCAACCACGTCTGACAGGCCGGAACACTTCAGGAACGTGTGCGCACCTCGTACTCAACCAGACCGAAGGCCCTGTAACATCGTATACTAAGCACTCTGTTATGACAAACTCCAAGATAACTCACTCACCGGAGCTTCGTCCAGGTATCGCCAAACCTGGAATCATGCGCAGCCAGGTTATGTGTACCATCCTTGGGTTGCAGCTTTCGGACTTCCCGCATAGCGATCCCTCGCCTGGCAAGCACGTCTCTAGACTCCTTCGGCAGGGTGTCGGTGACCATCACTACCAGCGGGTAGCGCGCCCTAACCGCCTTCAGACAGTGATCCACGACAAGCACGCCCGGTAGATACTCCGTCTTCGTTACAAGCGTAACATACGCAGCCTTCGGGGACATGGCGACCACTGAGCTCGGAGTAGGGCGCTCGGAGATGGGCTGCGTGGTGGGTGTCCGCTGATGTAGGTCCTTATGCTAGCTCATGATGCCAGCGTCCCGATATAAGTGCGCGCATCCGTATGCATTCGGCAGTCGCATCGCCGCAGTCCTGAGCTCGGACGACAGTGAATGAGTCAAAAGAGAACAGCAAGCCTACCCCCGGCGTCATGGACTTATCACAAACTAGTAATCGCGCGAAGGCAATTCGAAGGTTGCTGATTTCGTTCACGGTTACATCGACACGTTGCATGTCCATATCTAGTGATCAGTACGATTACACCCCTGGGTCATGAAATTCAAGGGCGTTTAGATATATGGAGGGTGCGGAGGTAATACACTGATATTTTCGCAGCAGTTTCGGGAGAGGATAACGGCGAGCGCCGAGATACTGGGGGAATGTAGCTGCCCAAGGTCCAAGACCGGGAGTGCCACTCTCCGTGTTAGTAAACCATAACGTAGGGAGGTCGGGCCATGACCCTGAGCATAGATCTCATATAGCATGATCGTATGACGACATCAGAGATACAAAAGAGGCGATAGCGGCAGAGACGACGGGGAGGAATAGCAATGAGACCAAACTAACGCAGACGGCTGTGATCACCCATAACATGAGTTTCATATATACGAGAAGCAAAATGCGACGTACCGAGCCTCACGCTCACTCTCCAGGAGAGCCAAGATGTCCTCCTCCCGCACGGGGCCCTTTACGTTACGGATAATCGTCCGGCTCGTGTCGTCCATGAATTCAACGCGGACTTGGGTGACACCACCACGGGAACCTGTCCGGCCGAGGACCTATAGAGCAACAAAGATCATTCAGACCTGGTCAGATTCCATCTTCACAAGACGATGAGTCCAATCCAAACAAACCTTGATGACTTTGGCGAGCTTGACGGGGGCTTTTGATGAGTCCTGCAAGGCAGATTAGCCGTCACTCCATGTAGAACAGTCTCACAAGGTGCCTCACCATTGTTGGCGATGTGCAGGGGACCGGGACGTCGGTAGGTGGTGTCTTTTGGCTTGTGTATACGGTCAGGAAAAATAAGGTTCAAGCTGACGACTCTTCGGACTCCGACCGGCATCGCCCGCTTGTCGAAATAGTGGATCGTCCGTCTCGAGAAGGTAAAGCGACTGAATACAGCGTCTTGTTCTCTTTCGATTTGTGCTTGAGATCAAGCAGCTAAAGAGCTCTAATAGATGCAACAAACCACTTCAGTGGCGACGCATATCGAGACATCGTAAACGGAGTCAAGCCGCATAGCTTTCGGCCATCATATTAGCAGCTCTGGCATTGTTTACTCAAACGTCTTTGCTTGGTTATAATATGGAATGTCAGCGCTGCCTGTGGATGTCGGCATTTGAAGACGAGGAGCGAGTCGTGACCAAGATGCACGTTAAAGTCATCCGATAGAATATCGTCGTCTTCTGCAGTCCCGAGCATACCGGGAGCTACTAGGGGCCTCAGCTAGCAGAAGGCTAAAGGCTTTTTTCCCCATGCGAATGGCTGTAAGGGACGAGAGACTCGACGCCGCATCAATTATATCCAGGCAAGAAGTAACCTTATTTAGGCTATTTGCACAGCCACTGCGGCTCCCCGACATTCGAATCACTTTGCCGAGTCTCTCCTGTGCTTGACAGCGTTTTGACTGGTACCTGTCTCCCTCCTCAGTCTTACTCCAGCTATCTCAGCATGAGCATTCTTCGGCAATCGTCAAGGGCAGCTTTCAATGCTGCACACTGTGTCCGCTCGCTGGCGACCTTGCCATCCTCCTCGACCTTTAGTCAGCAATTAGCTGAAGGACCTTCCTTGGATGAATTCATTGCTGGAGATGTGCAGGAGCGGGTGATTTTAGGGACTGCAAAGACGTAAGTTTATGACTCTGGCTCCGATATTGTCTCATGCTAAGTCCGCTATACCGTCCAGTCCGAGACTACCAGCACATCTCAAGACCACCATCCCTACCGGAGCATCATATAGCAAGATCAAGAGCGACCTACGAGGCCTCAAGCTACATACCGTATGCGAGGAAGCACGATGTCCGAATATTGGGGATTGCTGGGGAGGGAGTTCTGGTGCGAGTCACGAGGAGAACAAGAGAGCGGCAACCGCCACAATCATGGTCAGCGTTTCAGTCATACGATGAGGGTCCTCTTGATCGACGCGCTCTTTCCAGTTGATGGGGGATACATGTACTCGGGGCTGTAGATTCTGTTCAGTGAAGACTTCTCGGGCACCACCACCGCTTGACCCACATGAGCCGGAGCACACGGCTGAGGCAATCAGCCGGTGGGGTCTAGGTTACATTGTGCTCACGAGCGTGGACCGTGATGGTGAGTCGCAAATATACGAACTATAGCATTATAGGACAGCAATGACCTGGCATAGATTTGGCGGATGGCGGCGCTCACCATTTCGCGGAGACGATACGCAAAATCAAGCAGAAGGCCCCGCAAATTCTCGTCGAAGCACTTACTGGAGACTTCGCTGGGGATCTGTCTCACGTCTCGCTGGTAGCGAAGTCTGGTCTTGACGTCTATGCCCATAACGTCGAGACAACGGAGGCGATGACACCTTTCGTCCGTGACCGGCGTGCTACTTTCCGTCAGAGTCTGAAAGTCCTCGAGCAGGCGAAGAAGGAAGGTGTGAGGGTGACAAAGACAAGTATCATGCTCGGAGTGGGTGAGACTGAGGAGCAAATGATGGATGCTCTCCGAGGTATGCGTGCATACACTCCCCTGATGAAGTGCTAATCTCTCGATTGTACAGAGCTACGGAACGTCAATGTGGACGTCGTTACCTTTGGACAATACATGCGTCCGACGAAGCGCCATATGAAAGTCGACCGCTACGTAGAACCCTCAGAGTTCGACAGGTGGAAGCAGATTGCTGACGACATGGGCTTCCTGTATGTCGCCAGCGGACCGTTAGTGAGGAGTAGTTATAAGGTTAGCCCCATCATTGCGCCATTTTCCGTCCCCTCCTTATGTTTTCCTTAGGCCGGAGAGTACTTTATCGAGAACGTACTCAGAGGAAAGGCTTCCGAGAAGAAGGTGGCCCAAGTTGCTGCTCTGAACTTATTGACGGCGGAGGCTCCGAGCAGTTCATAGGGCGCGAGATCATCGCTACCTTGCTAGGCCAGGTTCATTTCCAAGAGTGCTGTTGCAGTGTTATGTATCATGCGCGCTAGGAATTTTCTTGTCTACTATCTACCTCCGCTCACTATTAATACATGGAGGCTTCGGGGAATTCAACATTGCCCGCGTAGTCCGTTAATGCGACACGCACTGTGACATGCGATGCGTGTGGATCATCTCCTGGATCGAGGGATCCTCCTTGGAGGCTGGCACGATGTTGTCGTGGACGAGGAAAGAAAATGTCTTGACGGCAGGCGTTCACCCCGGTTGTAACACCGAACTCTTGCGATAGACGGGTTGAAGGTTTGAACCTTGTCCCACCATGGAGGTTATCGCGAGTATCGTTAGGGCTGCTGGTGACTTCTGAGATGGAGATATTCCTTCCGAATGACGGACATGGCTTCGGGGCCAGTACTGGTGGTGTGTATTCTGTTCAGCAGAACAATTCAATGTAACGGAAATGGCCGACACTCACAATTGTACCATACATGACTGGACTTCCGAGAACTTGTCCCTGCACGCCCAAGCGACAGAGACGGTTCGACCAGTGGCACAGTCAGCAAACGCTAACGTCATGAAGAATCCTCCTCCGTTAATGGGGACGCTCGCGACCGACGCACAATATTGTAGAACGAACCTTTGACTACAGGATCGCATTCTTTCAGTGCTCGAGTTTTGGCAGCTTTCAACAAAACCTCCTCCTCACGATGGGAGAGCGCGTCCATACCGAGACTACAGCCAACGGCGTTTGAGAAAGCGAGTCCGAACGACTTTACGGAACATGCGGCTTAGGTGGCTGTGTACGCGATCCGATCGGGTGGCGCACATAAAGGCAGTCGCTCCAGCAAAATCGAACACCAGATATACCTGGCTGGATTATCATTTATATGAGTCCTTTGTTACAATTGAACAGTAACACAGCCATGTCCGTAATTACTCTTTCGATTAATTTTCAAAACCCTTGATACATTATCAATGATAGTATTCGAAAACACTCAGGCTATATAATATATTGCTTCTGGACGCGAGCTTGGGTGTCGGACGCAACTGAAGGTGTGAGCATGTCCGGACTGCAGAATACTAGTACGCGGAATATCTAGATCGATAGTGCCTAGGCTTGCGTGCGCGTCAAAGCTCCTATATGATCAAGGGGAAGCCCATCGCGTTCACGCGATGCGATGACATCGTAAGGTTAATATGGCTTGTATGTGGGTTTCCCACCTACTTCAGGGAGAGCTTATTTTATCTGAGTACATTACACAATTCTAATCAGTTTCCAAATGAATATT